>CAXKVV010001093.1:0-34820 GCA_964058805.1 Schoenoplectus triqueter | reverse complement strand
ATCAGAAGAAGTCGCTGACAGAATTCCGGAGCAACCTTATTTGTCCCACAATGAAATTCTGGGCATGAAGGGAAGAGTATAAATACCCCATTATCCCCTATCCACTCGGCATGAGTGACAGCCGAGAGGATCGAGGGAGAGGAGAGATCTCTCGGGTGTCACCATGTGATTATATCTTTTCTGACAAGTGGGACCCACCTGGCAGTCCCTTGTAGACGGCTCTAACAACATAAACCTAGCCTATCTGATGGGTCATCCATGTAATCATTTTTCACTGACAGGTGGGCCCCACACCTCAGTGACCAAACATCAGAAGAGTCAGAATTAAACCCTAAAGATTTACCTTCAGAGTAAACCCTAAGAACTGAAATGGTATAATCCCTATGCAACAAAGAATGATGTCAATGCCAAGCTAGTATTCTGATGCAACTAATCATGAGAAATTTCAAATGTGATTTTGCTTTCGAGGCTGACCTGGTGCCAAAGCTGTGAGCAACCACCTAACCATGCTTTGATTTGTGTTAATTACTGATAAGTAGTCAGTTCTTTGACCAAGTCACCCTCATGTTAAGGGATTGAAAGTCAATTTCACAAGACTGATCAGGTGCCAAAGCTGGGAGCAACCATCTGATCAAGTCTAGATTTGTATCAACTGTTGACATGTAATCAACTGTTGATCAGATCGAACCTTAATGAATATCAATATAAGTCTAATTGGTATTTAGTTAGGGTGGTTTCTGCAAGAGAGAGATAATTGGCAGGGACACTGAGCTACAATTGAAATCTGGGATTAATTCAGAGAAAGGAACAGGGTTTTCTAGACAAAAGAATTTTTAATTCAGAGAGACAGGGGTAAAAATGGAATTAAAAATTACAAGGATGATTATCATGAATTTAGGGATTTTTGGTGAAAATTTCATAATTTTTGGATAAGTGGAGCTATCAAAATAAATTCAGGGAAGATAAAACAGATTAAAAAGGGAAGATCAAAGGCTGAGATTCAATCAAGGGTTCATCTGAGTGCAACTTGGGGACAGAGGCACATCTGGGTGCAAACTGGGGATCCCAAACATATACACAGAATCAAAGGGGAGAGAGAGTGTGACACGTGTCAGTATCTCACTGGGTCACCTCATGCCACGTGTCAGCACCCCATTGGTCCACCTCAGCCATGTGGGCCCCACCACCATACTGACCTGACATGTGGGCCCCACCAATATGCCATGTGGCAAGATCTGACAGGTCCACCTCACCCTCCCAGTGCCACATGGCAGCCCTGCAGCAACACACCTCACTCTCCTATGTGCCACATGGCAACACCACAGCATCACACCTCAACACTCCAGTGCCATATGGCAGCTGGCCATTGGTGCCACATCACAGTGGACCAAGCCACATGGCACTACACTACAGAGCCACCTCAGCATACATTAATACTAATACAGATGATTAATGGGATAATTAAGCAAGTGGACCTATCAGAGTGTGCCAAGTCAGATCAATTAAACCTAAGCAAGAGATTAACCAGTCCACAGCTGGGCTAATGGGCCGAGATTCATATACTTACATGTGGGGCCCATTTGTCAGGTTTATGAATGTATAGCTCACACAGACAATCATGCACCAAGCCTATGCGCAGATCTAAACAGAAATTTAAACCAAGGAGAAAAGGGGATATGTACCTGGCTCACTTGTGTTGCGCCTCTGACTGTGGGAACCACCATGTTGTGGACTATGTGCGCTAGGCGCACCTCCTTCCCTTTCTTCTCCTTCTTCCCTCCCTCTCTTCTTTCTTCTTCTCGACGAGGCAGAAGGCGCCATTAATACTGATCAAGCTCTCCAAAGCTCGCAACTTCAATTCTTTCCAGTCAGAGTTAGCCTATACATGGGAGAATATGTGCAATTGATCAAAATTGAAAAGTAATGAATGAATAGGGTTATTGAGAGAGATGAATACCGCAGGTGATTAATGAGGCACTTCAATTCTTGCTTCAAAATCTAAAATTGATGATGCAAACTCCTTCTACTCACTTAGGCGACGTTGTAGATGAAGAAAGAAGTAACAATTAAGCATTAAATAGAAGTAATTGAGATGAAGTAATGAATCGGGCAAATGGAGAAAACTTGAAACCTTGCACTCTCAGCTCGAATTAGCAATGCTTGTAGCTTCTATGTGCCTACACGACGCCGCTTAAGTGATGAAGACTGTCAATCAAATGATGGAGATATGCATTTGACCAAAGGTGGAAATCGGGTGATTGAATTCACAGCTTTGAAGAAGGGCAATAATGGCAGAGAGCAAAGGGGTGCTTTAGATGCATTGAGATGAGTATTTATAGTATGTTGATATGATCTAGAAAGTTCTAGCAGTGGATGAGAAGTGAGAGGAAGGTCAAGCTTGGTCAACAGTCAAAGATTCATGCTTTGGGGGGGCCCACACCATAACAGATTGAATAACAGAAATGGAAAACCATGTTCATGGACCAGAGCAATGCAATTATCGGTGTATGAATGGTATATGGCTCTAATCCCTTGGTGCACCACTCCAATTGCCTATATAACCCAATTAATAGCAAAAACATACACACACACACAATACAGAAGACAAGAAATAGAGAAAAAATACTTTAGAGGTTGCATATAGAACTCAGAGAGAGAGAGAGCAAGAAGAAAAGCAAGAACTTGGAAGAGAAGATTGATATAATCGATTGATCTCAGTTTTAACTTGAGAACTCGATTTATTTCATTCCAATTACTCAATTAGAGGTAAGTTCTAAGCTCTAATTTATGTCAATTCAAGGTTTGCAAGTCTAATTCTTGAGATATCAGAGATTAGAGAGGTTATTGTAGCTAAATTCTTTGAATAGCAGTATATCAGTGATATCGTATTGAATTTCATCGATTTTCCTTCGGTTATCTCTATTTCTTTTCCTTTATTTCAAGATTCAGAATCTTAGATTGCATAATTCTATTGATTTCTTTGTTCAATTTTGTTTGAAAAACAGAAATGGAGACTGTTACATCGATTGATCTCAGTGCTTAACTTGAGAACTCGATAACAGTTAAAATTTCAATTTGATTTCTTGTTCTAAAGTTAAAATTGCATTGATTCCTATCTGTATCATATACATTGGGGCCTATATTGTTGTTTAGAGCCGATTGATCTCAGCTAAAAGCTTGAGAACTCGATTAATTTAGAGTGACAGTATCGTTATCGTGTCGCATCAGTTAAATACAATTCTAAATTGAAGATTAAAGCAAAATTGTATGCATAATTGAGTGTATTTCGATCATGATGGTTGTTATAGAGTTCCTTAAGTATATAAGTGGCATTGAAAGTGAATGAATAATTGAAATCTTGAGTGAATTGCAATCGGTGTTGAGCGATACCGCACTGTACCGACTAAACTGAGCTTCCAATTGAGATTAGAGAGAAATTGCACACATAATCAAGTATATTCTGTTTATAATTGTTGTTACGAAGCTTGTCAAGTGAACAATTGGCATTGTAAATGAGTTAATAGCAAGAATTTCGAGTGAATTATAACTGGTACCGAACGGTACCATCACACACTTGGCTTAGCAAAGTTGTAAGTTGATTTGAATATTGCTAATTGTGTTCATGCATGTTAGCATGTGTAAACGATGCGAATCAAGCAATCAATTATCAGGAACATCAATTAATTTCATTGAATTTGCAAAGATTGCTCTTTGGTACCGAGCGGTACCAATTTGTTTCAAATGACACAAGTATGCAGCATTATCTACCGTATTGATTGTCAATCAGACACCGTAGAAGGTTTTATCATGATAAGACGGTGCTAAGGGAGTCATCCGATCGGCAAGAGGTGGCCTCAGTCGCCGGCACCACCGGTAGCGCGAATATTAAAGACTTTACCGATCGAGAAATCAATGGAATGCATCAGCACAAATATTGACGCACAGGCACGAGTATTGAAGCGCACACACGAATCTCGGAACAGATCGAACGTTTGAAATAAAGCGCCATTTTAAATAAAGATATAAAATGAATCTGGGCCTTACATCTCATATAACTTAATCTTAAATTGAATCCGGCGGCCCAAATGAGAACAGAGTTGAATAAAAGATGTACACTAATCTTGATATAGATCTAAAGGCCCAGATTGAGCCCAATAATCAATTAATAACAGAATATTAAAGGTATAGAGTAAATAAATCATTTGAAAATGTTCCTAAACTCCAAATTAACCCAAATTTGTTTCTAAAATTTCCTTATTTTTCATAGTATTTTTCTATATAATAATATTTCAGTTTTAAAAATATTATCATATTAAAACAATTTAAAAGCAAAAGATATTATATGCATTGACATATTTGACTTAGCTTTGACTTGTCATTTTATATATTATAAAAATTCTAAAAATTCAAATAAAATCATAAATAATAATTAGATATATTTTAATGATTTTCTGGTTATTTTTCATAAAATAATAATAACAATAATAATATGCAATAATAAATAATAAGATTAGCTCTATTCTTTAATAAAAAAAAAGAACAAATAATAATGTCAAATAAATATTATGTTAATATTTCTGTAAAAAAAATAAAAAATACATAAATAAATAATCATAATAATAAATAATAAATACATCTTATTCTAGAATAAGGAATATAATAATGAAATCATATAATAAAATAGATAAATGAAATACAATAAAAATAATAATTGTAATAAAGAATATAATGAATTTTATTCTTTATAGCTATTATAAGAATTTTTTTTAAATAATAATAATAATGGTAATAAAACAAAATTCTTATATTTTTCTACAAATAATAAATAGAAATAATAAAAATATAATAAAAACTATCATAATTGGAATAGAATAATAATAATGATTTCTTTATCTATTATACATCCCAAAAATCAAAATAGAAATAATATAGCTCATTCATCTTTTGTTTTGTAAATAATTTCTACAAAATAAATAGTATTTCAACATAATAAGAATATAACAATATAAATTCTATTACTTTGGCTATTATAAAATTCTACAAATTCAAATAAAATCATAGCCAATTTATTTTCTATTATTTTTGTAAGTGATTTTCTACAAAAATAAATAGAGTTAGAAATAATAATAATGAAATTCTATTACCCTAGCTATTATAAAACCCCAAAAATCTAAATAAAATTCTAGATAATAGCTAACCCATTTCCTATTATTTTTGTAAATAATTTTCTACAGAAATAAATAGAGTTTAAAAATAAAAAAAATAATAATAATAAATTCACCTTTGTAATAGAGATAATAATGGAAGGTATTATCTTAATAATAAAAAAATCAATAAAAATATAATAGTCCTTTTTACATTTTAAAGGTGAATGAATACGCTCACACAAAGGGTGTAGAGCAACACAGTGATTTTAGTAATGCAACATTTAGAACAATTAGTCGAGACAAGAACATCTTGACGCTCGTTGAAAAATAACCAAGGCTGCGACATCAACATGAAGAGATATGTCGACTTTGAGGAAGAAGAACATTACGATGTCTGAGAGAAGTGACATCTTAATGACTCAGTATCATGAACAAGTAATTCATGACTAAATGCGCTCACACAAGGGGTGTAGAGCAACACAGTGATTTTGCACAAGTAATGCAACATTTAGAACGATTAGTCGGGACAAGAACATCTTGACGCTCATTGAAGAATAATCAAGGCTGCGACATCAACATGAAGAGATATGTCGACTCCAAGAGATAAGAACATTACGATGTCCGAGAGAAGTGACATCTTAATGACTCGGTGTCATGAACAAGTAATTCATGACCATTTGAGCTAGTAAGGCTGAACTCATCCGTCGATAAGTTTGTCTTCTGGTTCATCTCCCGAGATCGTGAGATTGAATCGTTCTGTAGTAGATTCATCCACAAAACAGTGAATGTGAACCGTTCTGTAGTAGGTTCCTTCACTAACACATGCTTCAATATTAAGCTGGCTTAGTGCTTTAGGTTTGACATTGTGTGCAGTTGTGTTCCTAGGTTTATGAATTGGCTTAGTGCTTCGAATTCATGATCTAGAAGATCAGTGAGAAGAAACACGTGGGCCAAATCCACCCTTCTCCTGATTCACCAACCTCAAGATCAACCGGCTCAGTGCTTCGAGTTGTATTTTGTGTGATTGGTTGTTGACTAGTTAAGATTGAACCGTTCTGTAGTAGGTTTATCTTCTAGATCAACTGAGGTTGAGTCGTTCTGTAGTAGACTCACCTCAAACCCCTCTGAAGAGATTAATCTGATCTGTAGTAAGGTTATCTCTTGAGGCGGTATAAACTGAACCGATCTGTAGTAGGTTCGTCTTTCATAGGATCAATTTTGAACCGTTCTGAAGTAGGTTCATTTTCTAGATTAACTGAGGCTGAGTCGTTCTTTAGTAGACTCACATCGAACCCCTTCGAAGAGATTAATCTGATCTGTAGTAAGGTTATCTCTCGAGGCGGTAAAGACTGAACCGATCTGTAGTAGGTTCGTCTTCCACGGGATCAACCTTTTGGTGAACCCAGACGACCACTTGACCATCATTTAACTATACTATTTGCTTCTCCCTTTTAAAGATCCAGAGGTGCCTCGAGGTTAGTGTTAGTTTGTAATAATCTTGAAGTCAATAATACGATAAATTTGTTATATAAAGCTTTGTTCATGAATTGGATATTTAAACGATATTTTGTTTCCTTGAGTATTATTGAATTTATGAATCATTCCGAGTTCATGACTGGAATTGTGAAACTTCATAATATAGAATATACTCTTAAAAGTCACTAACCAAGGTAATTAGCAGGAACACTAATTAACCGTTATCAAGTTAGTATGTGGATTAAATGATGGTCAAGTTTTACAGACCATAGACAAAGAGTTGTCATTTTAATCACATAGATAGATGTTCAAGGAACATCGTATTTGATAGACCCCGAATGAAACATTAAATGGAATTGTATTCGTGTCATTAATGTTTTCGTTCAGTATTAAATTCTAAAGTATGAGGTATTCATCTTTCTTACATAGGATATGTATGTGTGTGATTTCTACCAAACGTTATCCGTAAAAGGTGGCTATAAAGGTAGCTCTTCGGTATACATAACTTATGCGGAGGAAGAGATGGTTTGCCAAAAGTACTATTGTCCCTCGTATTTTTATACGAGTTATAGCATCACTGGGCCCCTTGATAGAGTAAGATTATCTGCTAGCAGTATAATTATAAGAGTAATTATATTTGATTATTTACTCAGGATCAAGAAAAGATTAAGTTTGCAAGGATGACACATACCTACCTTGAAACTGATCTGATAGCTATGAGACAAAAGAATTAAACACAAGTAAATAGTTTACTGGATCATGATATTATACAGTACATCATCATCTGTGTAATTGGATGGTCATAGTGCATTCTGCCAGATGCCTCCTATGATTATAGAAGTTAAAACGGTTTTAACTCTATTTACCAACATAACACGGATCCTGTCGGGTCACACCGTATAGGAGTTAATCGGAGAATCTTATTGATTAATTATGAATTGTTTATAATTAATAATAAGATGGTTATAATTAATTATATATGATATAATTATATTTGTCATAGAGATGACAAGAAACAAAAATCAGATTGAATTTATAACGTGTTGGACACGTCGTATAAATTCGCCGAAACAACAACCGAGAAAAATATAATTGTAGATGATAATTATATATATATTTGATTTGGATTTTAAATGTTAATTATGGATTTGAATTATGGGCCAAAAGCCCATTAAGAATTAAATCCTTAATTAATAATTAAAAGCCCAAAATCAGAAAAGCCCAAAATCCAAAAGCCCAAGGGTATTTCGGTAATTTGGCCAAAAGCCCAATGGCAAACTTGTAAATTTGGACCTTAGATGACATCATGCATAACATCATCCATGACATCATATATGACATCATCCATGACATCATCCATGACATCATATATGACATCATCCATGACATCATATATGACATCATCCATGACATCATCCTCAAGGGTATTTTGGTAATTTTGCAATCCCAAATTTGGCTATAAATAGAGGGGTGGGGTGAGAGAGAAAATTACACCAAATCAGTTCTACTTTCTCTCTCCCGGTATACGGTTGTTTGAGAATTCACGGGATCGGTGAATAGTGTTTTTACGAAAGTTGCGGTATTTCTGCACATTTGTGAAACAGAATTACTGCGAGTCGTGAATAGTACTATTTCGTCTTTTTCTCGGGTGAATAGTGTTTTTGTGAAAAACCGCGGTTTACGGTATTTCTGGCAAAAGAAATAAACCGCTCTCTGGTCAGTCCTGGTGGATAACCTACAGAGGCATCAGACGTTTGGTGCTCCGAGACAAGCCGATTTTCATTCCAATTGAAATTTGGAAGCGAGGTATAACATCTTATATTAATCTATGTAATTGTTAAGTAGATTAATATTTTAGAAATCAATCATGGAGTAGATCAATAAAGGTTTAAAGAGGTGTGTATCTCTCGGTAATCATCCGACACATCACTTTAACCCTAAGCTTAAGTTAGAAGTAAAATAATATTTTACCGTCTTTTGTAAAGGATTAAATGTCTGTAACTCTCGGTTATTATCCGACATACTTTAATCCCTAACTTAAGTAGAAGTAAAATTTTTGTTCTACGGTCTTTCCGCAGCTTGAGCATTAATGGGATTTGGGCATTCCGAATCCCAACAGTGGTATCAGAGCAAAGGCTCTCCCGCTGATTGATTTTCTATAAGGTTATATCTTATGCAAATAAGATGCATATACCCCGTATCGGTTTAATTCTTAGATTTGCAGCTTAAAGTTCAAACCAAATAAAATTGGATTTTCTTGGTTCGGCTCTGTCGACTAAGAAAGTTAAATTAGATTTAAGCTTTCTTTATACTTTCTTTACGCTTTCTTTTCGAAAACTTTCGATTGTGTTAAAGTATATCTAAGAATGTGATGAAGCAATAAAGTACCTAAGTAAGAGCTGTTGATCTCCACACATAAAAGATAAGGTGATGTCAAAGAAAGATGGGAAGTGGATACCTTCGGTATTCTTTCTGACATGCCCTTTTACGTGTCCTGATAACTGGCCCAAAAGGAACTTTGTCACGTTACCAAATTACTTTTGCGCTTTCGAAGCATGGCAAATGTAACTCTTTTGCTTTTTCGAAAACTTTTGGTTATGAGAAGTATATCTATGAATGTGATGAAGCAATAAAGTACCTGAGTAAGAGCTGTTGATCTCCACACCCGAAAGAGATGGTTCTGTCTAGGAAAGATTGAATTTAAAGTGGTCCTCGTGACCCCGATCTTTCCTGGGAGCCCCTTTTACGTGTCCTGATAACTGGCCGAAAAGGAACTTTGTCACGTTATCAAATTACTTTATCGTACCAGAAGGAATTAACTGTTTTTGAAATCATATAAAATGTTTATATGCTTTTTACGGTATAAATAAAGAACAAAGATGTAGTTGCAAAATAAAGAATTGAGAACTGATAGTTATATATGTGACTGATTCACATATATATATACAAAATGTTTGTATGAGCAAGTAAATTAGATTTACTGCTTTGATATGAAATGTATCTTATCATAGATGCAAAGCTACTTCTATTGGATAGATAGTAGTTATATACGTGACTGATTCATGTATATATACAAAATGTTTGTATGAGCTGGTAAATTGGATTTACCGCTTTGATAATAAATGAGTAAATTAGATTTATCATTTTAAGGAACCGTGAAAGAATGTTATGTCAAAGAAAGACTGGAAAAGGAACTTTCAATGGTCTTTCTGGCAGACGTCTTTTCACGTGTTCATAAGTCTGTTTAAAGTCAGCTTAATAAACTGACTAATTATAAATGTGTAAATTAGATTTATCATTTTAAGGAACCGTGAAAGAATGTTATGTCAAAGAAAGACTGGAAAAGGAACTTTCAATGGTCTTTCTGGCAGACGTATTTTCACGTGTTCATAAGTCTGTTTAAAGTTAGCTTAATAAACTGACTAATTATAAATGTGTAAATTAGATTTATCATTTTTAAGAAACCGTGAAGGAAGGTTGTGTCAAAGAAAGACTGGAAAAGGAACTTTCAGTGGTCTTTCTGGCAGACATTTTTTACGTGTTCGTAAGTCTGTTTAAAGTCAGTTTAACAAACTGACTGCTTACGATGTTAAACCCGAAAAATTAAGTAATATGCCCTACCTACTCTGTCCTCGCATACCATTGTTCATTGGCAGACGTGACCTACTCAGTAGGCGTCACCTTTTACCTTTGGTTTTCGAGGGTTATGTCCGACATAACGAATCAAATAGAGTGAGGTTACTTACCAATGATTTCCAAAACAGTTTTGGGCTTGGGGCAAAGTTTCGTTAAAACATATGATGTTTAGCGAAACCAAGAATCACATAGAGATGTGATTAGCAAAGAGTTGCTTACCTAAGATAATTAATAAACGAGTTATTCAACGATAACTTGATTATCAATGAAAATAGGGATCTTGGTCCTAACTACAAACGGGAATAGAACAAATTTGTAGTGGGAGTTTTATTTGAAATAAGACATTACATGAACAAAGCTAAAAATCTTTACATTTTAAATGTTGTATCACATGGTTAAAGAAACTCTTACTAATACGTTATGTGCGCTCATAATCATACTAAGACATGAGAAACTCGAGTACGTCCTTAAATACACTAATCCCTGCACAGCCTGCAGTAGACTGCACAGCAAATGAAGTCACCATGTACAACAAGCACAAAGAACATGAGCTTGATGTACAAAGTTTCTTGGTCAAGAAATTTAAGGTAACTAAATCTCCGCTGAGTCATAAGATGACTGAGGGCAGCTCTCTTGACACTCACATGCTCCGTATGACGAGCGATGTTGAGCAGTTGGAGAAGCTTAACAGTCCGTTGAGCAAAGAGTTTGTTACGGATGTTATCCTGAACTCTCTCCCTCCTAGCTATTCTAATTTCATCAGGAATTATTATATGCTGGGAATGGACAAGAGCTTGCAGGAGCTCAAAGGGATGTTGAGGATCGCTGATGGGGAGATGAAGAAGAGTTCTTCTAATCTCATGATCCAAGAAGGTGGAAATAAGATTAAAAAGATGAAACACAAAATGACCAAATTGTCTTTCTCCAAGAAGGGCGAAAGGACAAGTGACTTATTAGCCCTTATACACACAGATGTATGCAGACCAATGAGTACTTGTACAAGAAACAGTGATCGCTACTTTATCACATTTATTGATGATTACAGTAGATATGGTTATGTCTACTTGATGAGACATAAGTCTGAATCTTTTGAAAAGTTCAAGGAATTCAAGACTGAAGTAGAAAATCAACTGAATAAAAGTATTAAGGCCTTACGGTCAGACCGTGGAGGCGAATACTTAAGTTATGAGTTTATAATGTACTTAAAAGAATGTGGAATAGTCTCACAACTCACACCTCCGGGAATGCCGCAATGGAATGGTGTTTCTGAGAGGAGGAATCAAACTCTGTTAGACATGGTTTGTTCCATGATGAGTAATACCACACTCCCAAAAATGTTTTGGGGGCACGCACTAGAAACTGCTGCACTAATAATAAATAAGGTTTCATCCAAGTCAGTAGAAAAGACTCCATATGAGTTATGGTTTGGTAAGGTACCAAATATGTCTTATCTTAAAATTTAGGGTTGCAAGGTATTTGTCAAACGTTCGACTTCTGACAAACTTGGACCCAAAGCTGATAAATGTTTTTTCGTAGGGTATCCTAAGGAAACGAAAGGATATTACTTCTATTATCAGTCCGAGAACAAGATAATTGTTGCTCGTCATGGTATATTTTTGGAGAAAGAGTTTCTCGCAAAAGGAAGTAGTGGGAGTAATGTAATACTTGAAGAAATTCAAGATACATCACACAATACAATATCTGATACTGATCAGATAAACCCACCACTTGATTCTTCGGCTAATGAGCATTTGGAAGAACCAAATCTACAAATAGTTGTGAAAGAAGTTCTAGTCCCGAGCTCATCTACTTCAACGCAAGTTGAAATAGAACTAAATGCGCATACTGATGTGGATGAAGTTCGACAGCCTGAAGAACAAGTGCTACGAAGGTCACATAGGACAGTTCGTGCACCTTAAAGGTACATGGGACTGCATGAAGTCTCAGTATTTGATGCTGAAGATCCTCTGACCTATGCGGAAGCAGTGGATAGACCCGACTCTGATAAATGGCTGGAGGCCATGAGATCCGAAATACAGTCCATGTATGACAACAAGGTTTGGAACCTGGTTGCACCACTTGTTGGGGTAAAACCCATAGCTAACAAGTGGGTTTTTTAAAAGAAAAACAGGCATGGATGATAATATGATTATTTACAAAGTACGGCTAGTAGCGAAAAGTTTCAAGCAAATTCTCGACATAGATTATGATGAAACTTTTTCGTCCGTAGCTATGTTTAAGTCAATTCGGATGCTCCTAACAATTATCATATTTTATGATTATGAAATATGGCAAATGGATGTCAAAACCGTCTTCCTAAATGGAAATTTGGAAGATGACGTGTATATGATACAGCCCATAAGTTTTGAGGATCCAAAGAATGCTGGGAAGTTATGCAAGCTTCTCAGATCCATTATGGATTGAAGCAAGCATCACGGAGTTGGAATCTTTGATTTGACGAAGAAGTCAAACAGTTTGACTTCGTCAGATGCAAAGAAGAACATTGTGTATACAGGAAAACTAGTGGGAGTGTCATCGCTATTTTAACCCTCTATGTGGACGATATACTCTTAATGGGAAATAATATTCCCCTATTGCAATCAGCCAAATCTTCATTAAAGAAAGTGTTCTCAATGAAAGATTTGGGCGAGACTGTCTATATACTAGACATAAAGATCTATAGAGATAGATCTAAGAGACTTATTGGATTAAGTCAAAGTACATACATTGATAAAGTGCTGAATCGGTTCAGCACGTAGAATTCTAAGAAAAGATTTCTGCCAATGAATCATGGTGCACAGCTTAGCAAGACTCAGTGTCCTTTGACAACTGATGAGCAAAACATAATGAGTAGAGTACCATATGCTTCGGCTATTGGCTCTATCATGTACGCCATGTTGTGCACTCGCCCTGATGTCTCGTACGCTTGGAGTGTGACGAGTAGATATCAGGCTAATCCATGCTAGGAGCACTGGAATGCTGCAAAGAATATCTTTAAGTACTTAAGAAGAACTAAGGATATGTTTCTCATCTACGGTGCTGACTCAGAGCCCGTGGTAAGTGATTACACAGACGTTATCACCTCATATGAAAAATCATAAATAGAGGCGACGTAAAGATTTATAAAATTGACACCGTCGGCAACACAGCTGATCCACTTGTAAGATCTCTACCTCAGGCCAAGCACTAGTTGCACATATCTTCTATGGGTTTGAGACACATAGGAGATTGGCTGTGAGATTTTCCTTTAAATCTGAGAGATTTATAGAATAAAGAGATTTGTATAAGGCATGACTCAATATGATTGACTCCAAGCTTAAGTGGGAGATTGTTAGTTTGTAATAATCTTGAAGTCAATAATACGATAAATTTGTTATATAAAGCTTTGTTCATGAATTGGATATTTAAACGATATTTTGTTTCCTTGAGTATTATTGAATTTATGAATCATTCCGAGTTCATGACTGGAATTGTGAAACTTCATAATATAGAATATACTCTTAAAAGTCACTAACTAAGGTAATTAGCAGGAACACTAATTAACCGTTATCAAGTTAGTATGTGGATTAAATGATGGTCAAGTTTTACAGACCATAGACAAAGAGTTGTCATTTTAATCACATAGATAGATGTTCAAGGAACATCGTATTTTGATAGACCCCCAATGAAACATTAAATGGAATTGTATTCGTGTCATTAATGTTTTCGTTCAGTATTAAATTCTAAAGTATGAGGTATTCATCTTTCTTACATAGGATATGTATGTGTGTGATTTCTACCAAACGTTATCCGTAAAAGGTGGCTATAAAGGTAGCTCTTCGGTATACATAACTTATGCGGAGGAAGAGATGGTTTGCCAAAAGTACTATTGTCCCTCGTATTTTTATACGAGTTATAGCATCACTGGGCCCCTTGATAGAGTAAGATTATCTGCTAGCAGTATAATTACAAGAGTAATTATATTTGATTATTTACTCAGGATCAAGAAAAGATTAAGTTTGCAAGGATGACACATACCTACCTTGAAACTGATCTGATAGCTATGAGACAAAAGAATTAAACACAAGTAAATAGTTTACTGGATCATGATATTGTACAGTACATCATCATCTGTGTAATTGGATGGTCATAGTGCATTCTGCCAGATGCCTCCTATGATTATAGAAGTTAAAACGGTTTTAACTCTATTTACCAACATAACACGGATCCTGTCGGGTCACACCGTATAGGAGTTAATCGGAGAATCTTATTGATTAATTATGAATTGTTTATAATTAATAATAAGATGGTTATAATTAATTATATATGATATAATTATATTTGTCATAGAGATGACAAGAAACAAAAATCAGATTGAATTTATAACGTGTTGGACACGTCGTATAAATTCGCCGAAACAACAACCGAGAAAAATATAATTGTAGATGATAATTATATATATATTTGATTTGGATTTTAAATGTTAATTATGGATTTGAATTATGGGCCAAAAGCCCATTAATAATTAAAGCCTTAATTAATAATTAAAAGCCCAAAATCAGAAAAGCCCAAAATCCAAAAGCCCAAGGGTATTTCGGTAATTTGGCCAAAAGCCCAATGGCAAACTTGTAAATTTGGACCTTAGATGACATCATGCATGACATCATCCATGACATCATATATGACATCATCCATGACATCATCCATGACATCATATATGACATCATCCATGACATCATATATGACATCATCCATGACATCATCCTCAAGGGTATTTTGGTAATTTTGCAATCCCAAATTTGGCTATAAATAGAGGGGTGGGGTGAGAGAGAAAATTATACCAAATCAGTTCTACTTTCTCTCTCCCGGTATACGGTTGTTTGAGAATTCACGGGATCGGTGAATAGTGTTTTTACGAAAGTTGCGGTATTTCTGCACATTTGTGAAACAGAATTACTGCGAGTCGTGAATAGTACTATTTCGTCTTTTTCTCGGGTGAATAGTGTTTTTGCGAAAAACCACGGTTTACGGTATTTCTGGCAAAAGAAATAAACCGCTCTCTGGTCAGTCCTGGTGGATAACCTACAGAGGCATCAGACGTTTGGTGCTCCGAGACAAGCCGATTTTCATTCCAATTGAAATTTGGAAGCGAGGTATAACATCTTATATTAATCTATGTAATTGTTAAGTAGATTAATATTTTAGAAATCAATCATGGAGTAGATCAATAAAGGTTTAAAGAGGTGTGTATCTCTCGGTAATCATCCGACACATCACTTTAACCCTAAGCTTAAGTTAGAAGTAAAATAATATTTTACTGTCTTTTGTAAAGGATTAAATGTCTGTAACTCTCGGTTATTATCCGACATACTTTAATCCCTAACTTAAGTAGAAGTAAAATTTTTGTTCTACGGTCTTTCCGCAGCTTGAGCATTAATGGGATTTGGGCATTCTGAATCCCTACAGTTAGTTGCCCAGGGTAATTAACGGTGGGGGCTTGCGCCCACCGGAATCTACAAGAACTCACAATCACTAAAAACCCCCTAAATGTGCATCCAAATCTTTCTAAACGGCAGAACCAGCCGGCATTAAACAGATGCACGCTTGGGAGGGATCTCCGTGTCCTTCTTCCGCATCCCATCGCCCAGCGACGATGCGGAGCGCGCGAAAAAGGGTCGCACAACTGTCCTTTAGCTAACTGCGCAACTTGAGTTGTTAGAGTTAGTTATATTCTTATCATTTTTACTCTTTTGCCACTCATTTTCATCAACCGACTCTCCTATACTTCTAGACCGTTCCAGAACATTCTGATCATTCGCACACCTCTGACAAACCTCCCTTATAAGCTCTGAGCAGCCCTTAACTTCAATTGGTTGATCAAAACTTCATTTCTCACTTAGGCCCCATTCACGATCTTCACACTCAATCATAATCATTCTTTATTAATTCTTCCAATTGAAAGCTTAATCAACAACACCTCACCATCCGGACTTGATCTAGCATCCTTGTATAATCCCTTGTTTGCACTGACTTTGATTTTGAGCATCTCATCTCGAATTCAATTAGCAAGCCGGCAATACACTAATTGTGAGAGTCCAAGAGACTTACTTGAAACGTGCCTTGGTGTCGTGCGAGTGGGGATAGAGTGCTAGCATCACCAATTGCGCCTATAACCCCTCACAGAGGTAATTCCTATTTCTAAGCCGGATGATTATTTATATCAATTATCCTTGCTCTCATCCCTAATTTCATCAACTGATTGTTCACACGATCTTGTATTAGCATTTGGCGCCCCTCGTGGTGAACAATTGAAGCAAAGAAACGTGCTAAACCCGCTCTCATCCATGGCGCCTCCATTATTGTCGGGCGGAAGAAAGAGGAAGAGAGGGAGAAGAGAAAATGATAAAAGGGGTTCAACTTCGGGTGCACGCGGTGTTCGTGAGCCATCGCTTCAGGAGAGGAGCGATCAGAGGGAGGCAGCACAAGAGCCAGGTGCATACCTTCTTTTCTTCTCATTTTAAATTTACGGTTGTAATTGTGTGTAGACTTGGTATATGCCTCATTGTATGAACTATACACTCAAAACTATGATAAGTGGACCCCATCTGTAAGTAATTGAGTCTGTTAGTGTGAATCGATGATCGACTGCCACGTGGCAGAGTGGGATCTACTCTGTTGAATTGTGCCGGTAGTTGACTGCCATGTGTCCAATAGGTCTAATTGAATAAGATTTAATTTGTTGATGTGTATTGTTGTCGTGCTGACAAGTGGCACAGTCTGCTGAGGTGGCCCTAACATGGGTTGACACGTGGCATAGGTGGGGCCCATTTCTTAGCTGGTTGCGCTGAGGTGGGGCCCATATGTGCTGATGTGGACCAATAGTGATAGCGTTCGAGCTATGAATCGTCCAAGGACACGCACACGTTCAACTATAAAATCACAACTGGAGGATACTCTCAACTCACAGCAGGATAAAAGAGGAGATAAACTCAACTCAAGATAAACTTTTTCATAATAATTCAACAAGTGAGTTTACATTTAGAAATTAGGCTTTATATAGCCATACAACTCAACTCTAGAAACTTTCTACTAATTAATAACTCCTTAACTATTTTTGCAAATATCAAAAAACAATAAAAATAACATTAACTACTACTGTTAATTCCAAAATATAATTAAAACATAGAAAGACTCAAAGACGAGTTCCAAGAAACTAAATGCTGGCTGGCTCCTCAGTAACCACGCTCACTTGACACGAGGTTTTGACCAAGAAGACTCTGGAATCTGGAGAAACGCAAAACATAAAAAAGATAGTCCATTTCATCATCTGATCACAGAAATTTGAATCACCCAAATCCGAGTTATTATGAGAGAGTTATGCCCAAAATACTGGCCCAGTACGAATCTGTCCAGAAAGCTGCTGTTTCGTAAATTAATTGTAAATATGACTTGGGCCTGGTTCTTCAAACTGAGAACTGGTCCAGAACTTGCTTCCTTGATCATGAGAGTTCACCTGTAGACCTGCCATGACTTGATCGCCATCATTCTCCCCTGGTTGAAAAGAACTCGCCCACGAGTTCGGCTCATTTTCGCCATGGTATGGAGAAAGATCCTTCACATTGAATGTGGATGAAACACCATAATCTCCGGGAAGCTCCACCTTGTAAGCATTGTCACCTATGTGCTGCAAGATTTTAAACGGTCCATCACCACGGTGCTTGAGCTTTGCATTGCGCCCAGGTGGAAATCTCTCCTTGCTCAAATGCACCCACACAAGATCACCTTCTTTGAAAATCACAGCCCTTCGGTGCTTGTTAGCTTGTCTTTCATACTTCTGATTTTGCTTCTCAATCCTCTTGCTGACTTGTTCATGCAAGTCCTTGATTGCTTTAGCACGCTCATCTGCATCTCCACTATAGCTATGGCTGATTGGCAATGACACAAGATCAAGAGGAGTCTTTGGATTGCATCCATACACCACTTCAAAAGGGCTTTTACCTGTCGTCTTGCTGTTGGACCTGTTGTAAGCGAATTCAGCTTGAGGTAGAACAAGGTCCCATTGGCGTATGTTATCACCCACCAAGCTTCTCAACAGATTGCCCAAACTCCGATTCACAATCTCAGTTTGGCCATCGGTTTGAGGATGATAGGCTGAACTAAACTGCAGCTTTGTACCCATCTTACGCCAAAGTGTTCTCCAAAAATGCCCAACAAACTTCGGGTCTCTGTCAGATGTTATGGTATTTGGAATGCCATGCAACTTCACTATCTCCTTGAAATAAAGATCAGCTATGTTAGTGGCATCCATCGTTTTTGCACAAGGAACAAAGTGCGCCATTTTAGAGAACCGATCAACCACCACTATGATTGAATCTTTGCTGCGTCGAGTTCTGGGCAATCCCATCACAAAATCCATGCTCACATCTTTCCACGGTGCATTAGGAACAGGAAGGGGAGTGTAAAGTCCAGAATTTTGAGACTTTATTTTTGCTAGATGGCAAGTTCTACATCTCAAAATATAATGGTTCACATCCTTCATCATTTTAGGCCAATAGAAATGGTCTTGGAGTAATGCACCAGTTTTATCTCATCCAAAATGACCACTTAACCCACCATCATTAACCTCTTTAATGATCTGCCACCTCAAAGAATAATTCGGTACGCACAAACGATTGCCATAGAAAATATATCCATCATTCACCACAAATTCTTTATATGGCCCTTTTGCACATTCAGCTTTTATCATGCCAAAGAACTCATCATCAGAATACAACTCCTTGATCACTTCAAACCCAAGAACATTTACCTTCATTGTGGACAGCAAAGAATGCCTCCTACTTAAAGCATTCGCCACTTGATTTGAAGCACCACTTTTATGCTTGATGTGGAATATGTAGCCTTGTAAAAATTACACCCACCTTGCATGCCTTGGTTTGAGCTTGTGCTGCCCATTTATGAACTTCAGCGCCTCATGGTCGGAGTAGAGAATGAACTCCTTGGAAATGAGGTAGTGTCTCCAATGCCCAAGAGCTCGGACAATTGCATAGAACTCCTTGTCATATGTAGTGTAGTTCTTACGTGAATCTGAAAGTTTTTCACTAAAGAAGGCAATAGGTCGACCTTCTTGATTGAGAACCGCACCAATGCCAATACCAGATGCATCACATTCAAGCTCAAAAATATTCTCAAAGTTGGGCAAAGTAAGAATTGGGGCTGCTGTCATCTTCTCCTTGATGAGTTGAAAGCTCTTTTCAGCTTCCTTTGTCCATTTGAATACTCCTCCTTTCAAGCACTCGGTGATTGGAGAGAGAAGAGTGCTGAAATCTCGAATGAACCGGCGATAAAATGAGGCCAATCCATGAAAACTCCTCACATCGTGAATGTTGGTTGGTATTGGCCATGAAACAATTGCATCCACCTTAGAAGGATCAACATGAATACCCTCAACTGAAACCACCAAGTTGCTGGTTAGAAACTCGCACTTCTTGAGGTTGATGTAGAGTTTCTGTTCAGCTAGCACTTCAAAGACTTAGCGAAGGTGTTCCAAATGCTCTTCTTTATCCGTGCTATACACGAGTATATCATCAAAATAGACCACCACAAATCTGCCAATAAAAGACTTAAACACCAAATTCATTATTCTCATAAAAGTACTAGGAGCATTAGAGAGTCCGAATGGCATCACCAACCACTCAAACAATCCATCACGGGTCTTAAATGCCATCTTCCATTCATCACCAGGCCTCATACGAATCTGATGGTACCCACTTCTAAGATCAATCTTTGAAAATACACTAGCACCATGGAGCTGATCTAGCATTTCATCTAGACGAGGAATAGGGAAGCGATACTTGATAGTAATCTTGTTGACCGCTCTACTATCCACACACATGCGAAAAGAACCATCTTTCTTTGGCACAAGCAAGGCTGGAACTGCACAAGGACTCATGCTTTCACGCACCAAACCCTTTTCTCAACAACTCATCTACTTGCCGCTGTAACTCGGCATTTTCTGTTGGGTT
This sequence comes from Schoenoplectus triqueter, assembly GCA_964058805.1. Taxonomy (NCBI): domain Eukaryota; kingdom Viridiplantae; phylum Streptophyta; class Magnoliopsida; order Poales; family Cyperaceae; genus Schoenoplectus; species Schoenoplectus triqueter. The sequence continues at coordinate 14,560 of CAXKVV010001093.1, read as the reverse complement.
CATTCGGTAGGCTGCTTTGTTTGGCAAAACTGCACCAGGAACAAAATCTATGCAGTGTGGCACACTCCTCATTGGAGGTAAACCTGCTGGAATTTCATCTGGAATAAGGTTCTGAAATTGTTCAAGTAAAGGTACCATTGGTCCAGGTATTAGAGTACTTCTGTCACCCTTAACTTCTTTCACCACCAATGCAAAGGCTATTTGGGATTCTTCAAAAATTTCAGTAAATTCAGATTTTGAGAGAATGAAATTGCTATCCTTGAGGGCTGGTTTAGATTTCATTTCCATTATAGAAGGACCCAAAGTAATTTTAGCACCATTCAGCTCAAAAGAATAAGTGTTTTTAAAACCGTCATGGTGTACCTTTCTATCAAACTGCCAAGGCCTCCCCAAAAGTAAATGACAAGCATCCATAGGAACTACATCACACCATACCTCATCTCGGTACTTCTCACCAATAGAAAAATTAACCAAACAACGCTGGTCAACTTGCACACATTTACCATTTTCCAACCAAGAGAGTTTGTACGGTTTTGGGTGCTTTTCAGTTTTAAGCGGCAACTTTTGTACCATAATTTCAGAAACAACATTCTCACAACTCCCGCTATCAATGATAACATCGCATACCTTCCCATGAGAGGTGCATCGTGTATGGAAGATATTGTTACGGAGCCACACATCATCTTGAACGGGACTGGAATTCAGCACACGCCTAATCACCAACATCTCACCCGTATCTCCATAAATGACATCCTCCTCATCTGCTGCCTCATCAAACACGGGTGGAGAATCAAAATCGGTTTGTTCCTCTTCTAGGGGTTCTTCAACAATGGTAAATACCCGCTGGTTTGGGCACTCGGACATGATGTGACCGTACCATTTGCATCGATAGCATTGAACAGCTTTAGGGGTTGGTTTAGAGGGTCCTGCGGTTGCGGTTTTTGCTGAAAATTTGGCCACTGCACTTGATGTTGGTTTGGCTGATTGCGTACTGCTCCCATGACTTGTTGGATGGCCTCGATTGAGAACTCGGCTACCACCAAAGCTCGCTGTTTTTCTGACTTCTTTCTCCTTGAGTTGTTTTTCAACTTTTGTGGCAAGTTTAAACACATCATGATAAGAGATAAAGGGCTGTAAAGTTACCACATCATGAATCTCCTTGCGAAGGCCACGAAGATATCGTGCAATGGTTTGTTCTTCGGGCTCAACAACGCCACATTTCAACATGAGGTGATCAAGTTCTTCAGTGTAATCTGCCACAGTTTTATCACCTTGAACAAAGCCATGAAGTTGAAAAAAGGCCTCTTGCAAGTACCCTTCCGGCAGAAACTTCTTTTGTAACTCTTTCACCATCTTTTCCCATGTTTTGATTTTTTTGCTTACCCTCACGGGCTCGCTTCATTTTCAACTGCTCCCACCAAATAGATGCATGCTTCTTTAATTTGATGACAACAATCTTCACCTTTTCTTCCTCAGGGACATCTTGGTATTCAAAGACACGTTCAACCGTATTGAACCAATCTATGAACTCATCGGGTTGTATGCGCCCCTCGTACACAGGAATATCCGCTTTTAGATCAAAAGCCCGTCGAAATTGCTGGTTCCTTCGGGTGTGATTTTGATGGAGAGCCTCTTCATCACTGGACACCAAGGTGTGGTTGTCGTGGAAGGGGTTGAACTCCGCATCATCATCACCATAAGTTTCGCCATCTGAGCCACGATAGGAATCATCGCGGTTGTTCCCAGCGGCCTCCACGCGCGCTAGACGCTCTTGGAGTTGTTGCACATGCTGCCTCAACTCGTTCAACTCAATATCTCGATCGGCTTGCTGGTTGCCTTCAGGAGGATTGACACGAGCACTACGTCGCACCATCCTTCGCCTGCTGCTCTGATACCAACTGATAGCGTTCGAGCTATGAATCGTCCAAGGACACGCACACGTTCAACTATAAAATCACAACTGGAGGATACTCTCAACTCACAGCAGGATAAAAGAGGAGATAAACTCAACTCAAGATAAACTTTTTCATAATAATTCAACAAGTGAGTTTACATTCAGAAATTAGGCTTTATATAGCCATACAACTCAACTCTAGAAACTTCCTACTAATTAATAACTCCTTAACTATTTTTGCAAATATCAAAACACAATAAAAATAACATTAACTACTACTGTTAATTCCAAAATATAATTAAAACACAGAAAGACTCAAAGACGAGTTCCAAGAAACTAAATGCTGGCTGGCTCCTCAGTAACCACGCTCACTTGACACGAGGTTTTGACTAAGAAGACTCTGGAATCTGGAGAAACGCAAAACACCAAAAAGATAGTCCATTTCATCATCTGATCACAGAAATTTGAATCACCCAAATCCGAGTTATTATGAGAGAGTTATGCCCAAAATACTGGCCCAGTACGAATCTGTCCAGAAAGCTGCTGTTTCGTAAATTAATTGTAAATATGACTTGGGCTTGGTTCTTCAAACTGAGAACTGGTCCAGAACTTGCTTCCTTGATCATGAGAGTTCACCTGTAGACCTGCCATGACTTGATCGCCTTCAAATAGAAAGTTGACATGTGTACAACCCTTGATGAAGTGGATTCATGCTGTGCTGCCACGTGTCTGTGTCCCTTACACTTGCTATTGACATGAACCAATGAAAATGAGCCACATGGCTCTGGTGGTGTGACATGGCCGAGTCGCAGGCTGCCACGTGGCATGCTGGTGGGGCCCACTTGTCAGGTCAGCCCAGTGATGGGGCCCACCCATCTGAGGTGGACCAATAGGAGAGTGCCACGTGGCTCTTCATGGCTGAGCTGGCCCAATAGAGAGCCGCCATGTGGCACTGGTATAGTTACTGGATTTTCGAACTTGCACTCTTTCTTGTCCCCAAATTGCACCCAAATTGTCCTTCATTCCCTAAGTTGTACCCAATGCACTCCTTGATTCAATCCTGGCCCTTGATTAATCTGTTCTATCTTCTCTGAATTTATTTTAATAGCTCCACTCATCCAAAAATCATGTAATTTTCACCAAAAATCCCTAAATTCATGATGATTATCCCTGTAATTTTTAATTCCACTTTTGCCCCTGTCTCCTTGCATTAAAAATTCATTTGCTAAGAAAACCCTATTTTTCTCTCTGAATTAATTCCAGGTTTCAATTATAGCTCAGTGTTTCTGTCAAATATCTCTCCTTTGCAGAAACCACCCTAATTAAACACCAATTATACTTGCATTGATATTTATTAGGGTTTGATTTGATCAACAGTTGATTATTTATCAACAATTGATACAAATCTAGACTTGATCAAATGGTTGCTCTCCGCTTTGGCATCTGATCAGTCTTGTGAAATTAACTTTCAATTCATGTTCATGAGGGTAGCTTGGTCAAAAGTTGATTACTTATCAACAATTGGCAGAAATCATGGCATGGTCAGGTGGTTGCTCACAGTTTTGGCACCTGATCAGCCTCGGAAGCAAAATCACATTTGAGATCTCTTATGATTGGCTGTATCAGAATACTAGCTTGGCATTGACACAGTTCTTGCTGTATAGAAATTACACTGCTCCAATTTCTTAGGGTTTGCTCTGAAGTTTACTGCTTAGGGTTTAATCTTGACTTCCTTGATGTTTGTCACTGGGGTGTAGGGCCCACCTGTCAGTGAAAATTGATTAGATGGATGACCCCTCTAAAGATCTCTCTCTCCTGAATCTCTTGAGGGTCATCCATCTCGAATGAATAGTAGATGGCGGGGCTTTTATACCTCTGACTTTTGTCTAAAATTTCTTCGTGGGATTGTTGCTTAGCTTTTGTTCCGGATTAATTAGACTTATTGGATAGACTGGGTCCAAGTTATTGAAGCTATCTGCATGGGACTGTCAGGTAGGTCCCATCTGTGAGTGGAAAAGTGAATACATGGATGACACATCAAGAGATCTCCTTCTCTCTCCCGAATCTCTTGAATGTCATCCATATCGAATAAGCAATAGATGGTGGGGTATTTATACCCTTGCTTTGCATTTAAGATTTCCTTGTGGGATTAATGCTTAATCCTTATTCCGGCTGGGTTAGGTTTAGTTGATAAGCTAGTGTTAGGCTGTCAGAGCTGCTTGCAAGTGACTGCCAGGTGGGTCCCACTTGTCAGAAAAAATATGATCAGATGGCTGACCCCTCAGGAGATTTCTCTCTCTGGAATCTCCTGAGGGTCACCCACCTCGAATGAGCAGGAAGTGGTGGGGTATTTATATCCTTGCTTTGCATTTTAGATTTCCTTGTGGGACAAATACGGTTGCTCCGGAATTCGACAGCGACTTCTTCTGGCTGGTGGTCCCTCTCTTCCTTGCTCTTCTCTTTCCTCTTCTTATGATTTATTATTGATAATTGATTTTATTTTCATTTACTCAGCTGTTTATCTTTGAGATTTTTCAAGGGTAAACAATCTTACTTATGTTTTGTGCAAAATTAGTGTATCGTAGAATATTCATATCGAAATTTTAATTACATAATCTCCTAACTGGTATAATTAGGAGTAATTATATTATTTTTTATGAAATTATAAGTAGTAATGGACAATGAATGTTGTAAATCTTAAACAACTTGGTTAAACAGCAGTTTATAATGTATCTTACTTATGTTTTATGAAATATTAGTCTCGTAGGAGATTAATATCGAATTGTTAATTGGACAATCTTCAAATAGGCATAATTATGAGTAAATTTATTAATTTGCAAGAAATTTTGAGTATTTATTCAGCCAAAAATGAAAATAAAAGTCAAACAACTTCTTTAAACAGGTTTTTAATGTATCTTACGTAATTCTTGCACAAAATTAGTGTCGTTGAACATTCATATCGATGTGTTAATTAGATAATCTTCTAATAGGCATAGTTAGGAGTAATTTTATTAATTTTTAATAATTATGTGTAGCATGAAGCAAAAATGATAAAAATCTTAAACAACTCGTTTGAACAACAGTTTCTAATATATCTTAATTATATTTTATGAAAAATTAGTATCGTAGTATATTCATCTCGAAGTGTTAATTGGACAACCTCACAATAGACATGATTAGGAGTAATTACATTAATTTTTACGAAATTATGAGTAGCTAGGCGGCCAAAAATTTTGAAAATCTCAAATAACTTGTTTAAACAGCAGTTTTTAACACATATTCCTTATGTTTTGTGCAAAATTAGCATCATAGAAAGTTCATATGAAATTTTTAATTGGAAAATTTTATAATAGGCATAATTAGGAGTGATTATATTAATTTTCATGAAATTATTAGTAGCTAGGCGGCAAAAAAAATTGAGAATCTCAAACAACTTGTTTAAACAGCAGTTTTTAACATATATTCCTTATGTTTTGTGCAAAATTAGCATCATAGAATGTTCATATCGAAGTTTTAATTAGAAAATCTTATAATAGGCATAATTAGGAGTAATTATATTAATTTGCACGAAATTATTTGTAGTTATGCGGCCAAATATTTTGAAAAACTGAAATTACTTGTTTAAACAGTAGATTCCAATGTATTGTACTTATGTTTTATGAAAAATTAGTGTCGTAGGATATTCATGTCGAAGTGTTAATTGGACAATCTTACAATAGGCATAATTAAGAGTTATCACATTAATTTTCACGAAATTATGTGTATTTATGCGGCCAAAAATTTAAAAAATGTCAAACAACTTGTTTAAATTAAAGTTTTTAGTGCATCTTACTTATGTTTTGTGCAAAATAAGTGTAATAGAATATTCATATCGATGTTTTAATTCGATAGTATTGTAATATGCATAATTAGGAGTAATTATATTAATTTGCATGAAATTATATGCAGCTATGCGGATAAAATATTTTAAAAGCTCAATCAACATGTTTAAACAGCTATTTTTAGTGCATCCTACTTATGTTTTGTGCAAAATTAGTGTGTCGTAGAATATTCATATCGAAATTTTATTTGGATAATCTCCTAACAGGTATAATTAGGAGTAATTATATTAATTTTCACGAAATTATAAGTAGTAATGGACAATGAATGTTGTAAATCTTAAACAACATGGTTAAACAGCAGTTTGTAATGTATCTTACTTATGTTTTACGAAAAATGAGTCTCGTAGGATATTAATATCGATGTGTTAATTGCACAATCTTACAAAAGGCATAATTAGGAGTAAATTTATTAATTTGCAAGAAATTTTGAGTATTTATTCAGCCAAAAATGAAAAAAAAATCAAACAACTTCTTTAAACATCTTTTTTAATGCATCTTACTTAATTTTTACGCAAAATTAGTGTCGTTGAACGTTCATATCGATGTGTTAATTGGATAATCTTCTAATAGGCATAGTTAGGAGTTATTGTATTAATTTTCACGAAATTATGTGCAGTTATGAAGTAAAAAATGTTAAAATCTTAAACAACTCGTTTGAACAGCAGTTTCTAATATATCTTACTTATGTTTTATGAAAAATTTATATCGTAGGATATTCATTTCGATGTGTTAATTGGGCAACCTCATAATAGACATAATTAGGAGTAATTATATTAATTTTCACGAAATTATTAGTAGCTAGGCGGCAAAAAATTTTGAAAATCTCAAACAACTTGTTTAAACAGCAGTTTTTAACATATATTCCTTATGTTTTGTGCAAAATTAGCATCATAGAATGTTCATATCGAAGTTTTAATTGGAAAATCTTATAATAGGCATAATTAGGAGTGATTATATTAATTTTCACGAAATTATTTGTAGTTATGCGGCCAAATATTTTGAAAAACTGAAATTACTTGTTTAAACAGTAGATTCCAATGTATTGTACTTATGTTTTATGAAAAATTAGTGTCGTAGGATATTCATGTCGAAGTGTTAATTGGACAATCTTACAATAGGCATAATTAAGAGTTATCACATTAATTTTCACGAAATTATGTGTATTTATGCGGCCAAAAATTTAAAAAATGTCAAACAACTTGTTTAAATTACAGTTTTTAGTGCATCTTACTTATGTTTTGTGCAAAATAAGTGTAATAGAATGTTCATATCGATGTTTTAATTCGATAGTATTGTAATATGCATAATTAGGAGTAATTATATTAATTTGCATGAAATTATATGCAGCTATGCGGACAAAATATTTTAAAAGCTCAATCAACATGTTTAAACAGCTATTTTTAGTGCATCATACTTATGTTTTGTGCAAAATTAGTGTGTCGTAGAATATTCATATCGAAATTTTATTTGGATAATCTCCTAACAGGTATAATTAGGAGTAATTATATTAATTTTCACGAAATTATAAGTAGTAATGGACAATGAATGTTGTAAATCTTAAACAACTTGGTTAAACAGCAGTTTGTAATGTATCTTACTTATGTTTTACGAAAAATGAGTCTCGTAGGATATTAATATCGATGTGTTAATTGCACAATCTTACAATAGGCATAATTAGGAGTAAATTTATTAATTTGCAAGAAATTTTGAGTATTTATTCATCCAAAAATGAAAAAAAAAATCAAACAACTTCTTTAAACAGCTTTTTTAATGCATCTTACTTAATTTTTACGCAAAATTAGTGTCGTTGAACGTTCATATCGATGTGTTAATTGGATAATCTTCTAATAGGCATAGTTAGGAGTTATTGTATTAATTTTCACGAAATTATGTGCAGTTATGAAGTAAAAAATGTTAAAATCTTAAACAACTCGTTTGAACAGCAGTTTCTAATATATCTTACTTATGTTTTATGAAAAATTTGTATCGTAGGATATTCATTTCGATGTGTTAATTGGGCAACCTCATAATAGACATAATTAGGAGTAATTATATTAATTTTCACGAAATTATTAGTAGCTAGGCGGCAAAAAATTTTGAAAATCTCAAACAACTTGTTTAAACAGCAGTTTTTAACACATATTCCTTATGTTTTGTGCAAAATTAGCATCATAGAATGTTCATATCGAAGTTTTAATTGGAAAATCTTATAATAGGCATAATTAGGAGTGATTATATTAATTTTCACGAAATTATTTGTAGTTATGCGGCCAAATATTTTGAAAAACTGAAATTACTTGTTTAAACAGTAGATTCCAATGTATTGTACTTATGTTTTATGAAAAATTAGTGTCGTAGGATATTCATGTCGAAGTGTTAATTGGACAATCTTACAATAGGCATAATTAAGAGTTATCACATTAATTTTCACGAAATTATGTGTATTTATGCGGCCAAAAATTTAAAAAATGTCAAACAACTTGTTTAAATTACAGTTTTTAGTGCATCTTACTTATGTTTTGTGCAAAATAAGTGTAATAGAATGTTCATATCGATGTTTTAATTCGATAGTATTGTAATATGCATAATTAGGAGTAATTATATTAATTTGCATGAAATTATATGCAGCTATGCGGACAAAATATTTTAAAAGCTCAATCAACATGTTTAAACAGCTATTTTTAGTGCATCCTACTTATGTTTTGTGCAAAATTAGTGTGTCGTAGAATATTCATATCGAAATTTTATTTGGATAATCTCCTAACAGGTATAATTAGGAGTAATTATATTAATTTTCACGAAATTATAAGTAGTAATGGACAATGAATGTTGTAAATCTTAAACAACTTGGTTAAACAGCAGTTTGTAATGTATCTTACTTATGTTTTACGAAAAATGAGTCTCGTAGGATATTAATATCGATGTGTTAATTGCACAATCTTACAATAGGCATAATTAGGAGTAAATTTATTAATTTGCAAGAAATTTTGAGTATTTATTCATCCAAAAATGAAAAAAAAAAAATCAAACAACTTCTTTAAACAGCTTTTTTAATGCATCTTACTTAATTTTTACGCAAAATTAGTGTCGTTGAACGTTCATATCGATGTGTTAATTGGATAATCTTCTAATAGGCATAGTTAGGAGTTATTGTATTAATTTTCACGAAATTATGTGCAGTTATGAAGTAAAAAATGTTAAAATCTTAAACAACTCGTTTGAACAGCAGTTTCTAATATATCTTACTTATGTTTTATGAAAAATTTGTATCGTAGGATATTCATTTCGATGTGTTAATTGGGCAACCTCATAATAGACATAATTAGGAGTAATTATATTAATTTTCACGAAATTATTAGTAGCTAGGCGGCAAAAAATTTTGAAAATCTCAAATAACTTGTTTAAACAGCAGTTTTTAACACATATTCCTTATGTTTTGTGCAAAATTAGCATCATAGAATGTTCATATCGAAGTTTTAATTGGAAAATCTTATAATAGGCATAATTAGGAGTGATTATATTAATTTTCACGAAATTATTTGTAGTTATGCGGCCAAATATTTTGAAAAACTGAAATTACTTGTTTAAACAGTAGATTCCAATGTATTGTACTTATGTTTTATGAAAAATTAGTGTCGTAGGATATTCATGTCGAAGTGTTAATTGGACAATCTTACAATAGGCATAATTAAGAGTTATCACATTAATTTTCACGAAATTATGTGTATTTATGCGGCCAAAAATTTAAAAAATGTCAAACAACTTGTTTAAATTACAGTTTTTAGTGCATCTTACTTATGTTTTGTGCAAAACGGGACCCGACGCACTCGGCACCGCCTAAAACGAGTCCGGAAAAGCAAAACGTGAAAACGGGACTCGAGCACCGGGCACCGCCGAAAATGAGTTTTGGCGCGCAAAACGTGAAAACGGGACCCGAGGCACCCGGCACCGCCGAAAACGAGTCCGGGCGCGCAATACGTGAAAATGGGACCCGACGCACCCGGCACCGCCGAAAACGAGTCCGTGAGCGCAAAACGTGAAAACGGGACCCGACGCACTCGGCACCGCCGAAAAACGAGTCCCGGCGCGCAAACCGTGAAATCGGGACCCGACGCACTCCGCACCGCCGAAAACGAGTCTGGGTGCGCAAAACGTGAAAACGGCACCCGACGCACTCCGCACCGCCGAAAACGAGTTCGGGCGTGCAAAATGTCAAAACGGGACCCGACGCACGTGGCACCGTCGGAAATGAGTCCGGGCGCGCAAAACGTGAAAACGGGACCCGACGCACTCCGCACCGCCGAAAACGAGTCCGGGAGCGCAAAACATGAAAACGGGACCCGACTCCCCGTGACCGCTAAAAACGAGTCCGGGCGCGCAAAACGTGAAAACGGGACCCGACGCACTCAGCACCGCCGAAAATGAGTCCGGGAGCGCAAAACGTGAAAACGGGACCCGACTCCCCCGTGACCGTCGAAAATGAGTCCGGGCAAAACGTGAAAACGGGACCGGACGCACTCCGCACCGCCGAAAACGAGTCCGGGCGCGCAAAAAGTGAAAACTTGACCCGACGTACTCTGCACCGCAGAAAATGAGTCCGGGCGCGCAAAACGTGAAAACAGGACCCGAACCACTCCGCACCGCCGAAAACGAGTCCGGGGGCGCAAAACGTGAAAACGGGACTCGAGCACTGCGCACCGCCGAATACGAGTCCGGGCGCGCAAATTGTGAAAACAGGACCCGACGCACTCCGCACCGCCGAAAACGAGTCCGTGCGCGCAAAATGTGAAAACGGGACCCGACGCACTCGGCACCGTCGAAAACGAGTCTGGGAGCGCAAAACGTGAAAACGAGACCCGACGACTCGGCACCGCCGAAAACGAGTCCGGGCGCGCAAAACGTGAAAACGGGACCCGACGACTCGGCACCGCCGAAAACGAGTCCGGACGCGCAAAACGTGAAAATGAGACCCGACGCACTCGGCACCGCCGAAAACGAGTCCGGGCGCGCAAAACGTGAAAACGGGACCCGACGCACTCGGCACCGCCGAAAACGAGTCCGGGGGCGCAAAACGTGAAAACGGGACTCGAGCACTGGGCACCGCCGAATACGAGTCCGAGCGCGCAAAACGTGAAAACGGGACCCGACGCACTCGGCACCGCCGAAAAACGAGTCCTGGTGCGCAAACCGTGAAATCGGGACCCGACGCACTCCGCACCGCCGAAAACGAGTCTGGGTGCGCAAAACATGAAAACGGCACCCGACGCACTCCGCACCGCCGAAAACGAGTTTGGGCGCGCAAAACGTGAAAACGGGACCCGACGTACCCGGCACCGCCGAAAACGAGTCCGTGAGCGCAAAACGTGAAAACGGGACCCGACGCACTCGGCACCGCCGAAAATGAGTCCGGGCGCGCAATACGTGAAAATGGGACCCGACGCACCCGGCACCGCCGAAAACGAGTCCGTGAGCGCAAAACGTGAAAACGGGACCCGACGCACTCGGTACAGCCGAAAACGAGTCCGGGAGCGCAAAACGTGAAAATGGGACTCGAGCACTGGGCACCGCCGAATTCGAGTCCGGGCGCGCAAATCGTGAAAACAGGACCCGGCGCACTCCGCACCGCCGAAAACGAGTCCGGGCGCGCAAAATGTGAAAACGGGACCCGACGCACTCGGCACCGTCGAAAACGAGTCCGGGCGCGCAAAAAGTGAAAACGGGACCCGACGCACACCGCACCGCCGAAAACGAGTCCGGGCGCGCAAAACGTGAAAATGGGACCCGATGCACTCCGCACCGCCGAAAACGAGTTCGGACTCGCAAAACCTAAAAGCGGGACCCGAACCACTCTGCACCGCCGAAAACGAGTCCGGACGCGCAAAACGTAAAAGCGGGACCCGAACCACTCCGCACCGCCGAAAACGAGTCCGGGAGCACAAAACGTCAAAAAACAGGACCCGACGCACTTCGCACCGCTGAAAACGAGTCCGGGAGCGCAAAACGTGAAAACGGGACCCAACGCACTCCACACCGCTGAAAACAAGTCCGGGGGCGGAAAACGTGAAAAAAGGATCCGACGCACCTGGCACCGCCGCAAAACGAGTCCGGGCGCGCAAAACGTAAAAACGGGACCCGACGCACTCCGCACCGCCGAAAACGAGTTCGGGAGCGCAAAACGTGAAAACGGGACCCGACGCACTCGGCACCGCCGAAAACGAGTCCGGGAGCGCAAAACGTGAAAACGGGACTCGAGCACTGGGCACCGCCGAAAACGAGTCCGGGCGCGCAAAACGTGAAAATGGGACCCGACGCACTCGGCACCGCCGAAAACGAGGCCGGGCGCGCAAAACGTGAAAACGGCACCCGACGCACTCGGCACCGCCGAAAACGAGGCCGGACGCGCAAAACGTGAAAACGGCACCCGACGCACTCGGCACCGCCGAAAACGAGTCCGAGCGCGCAAAACGTGAAAACGGTACCCGACGCACTCGGCACCGCCGAAAACGAGTCCGGGCGCGCGAAACGTGAAAACGGCACCCGACGTACTCGGCACCGCCGAAAACGAGTCCGGGCGCGCAAAACGTGAAAACGGGACCCGACGCACTCGGCACCGCCGAAAACGAGTCCTGGCGGGCAAAACATGAAAACGGGACCCGACGCACTCGGCACCGCCGAAAACGAGTATGGGCGCGCAAAACGTGAAAACGGGACTCGACGCACCCGGCACCGCCGAAAACGAGTCCGTGAGCGCAAAACGTGAAAACGGGACCCGACGCATTCGGCACCACCGAAAACGAGTCCGGGCGCGCAAAACGTGAAAACGGGACCCGACGCACTCGGCACCGCCTAAAACGAGTCCGGAAAAGCAAAACGTGAAAACGGGACTCGAGCACCGGGCACCGCCGAAAATGAGTTTTGGCGCGCAAAACGTGAAAACGGGACCCGAGGCACCCGGCACCGCCGAAAACGAGTCCGTGAGCGCAAAACGTGAAAACGGGACCTGACGCACTCGGCACCGCCGAAAACTAGTCCGGGCGCGCAAAATGTGAAAACGGGACCCGACGCACACGGCACCGCCGAAAACGAGTCCGGGCGCGCAAAACGTGAAAACGGGACCCGACGCACACCGCACCGCCGAAAATGAGTCCGGGAGCGCAAAACTTGAAAACGGGACCCGACTCCCACGTGACCGCCGAAAACGAGTCCGGGCGCGCAAAACGTGAAAACGGGACCCGACGCACTCCGCACCGCCGAAAACGAGTTCGGACGCGCAAAACGTAAAAGCGGGACCCGAACCACTCCGCACCGCCGAAAACGAGTCCAGGAGCGCAAAACGTGAAAACGGGACCCGACGCACTTCGCACCGCCGAAAACGAGTCCGGGAGCGCAAAAAGTGAAAACGGGACCCGACGCACTCCGCACTGCTGAAAACGAGTCTAGGGGCGGAAAACGTGAAAAAAAGGATCCGACGCACCCGGCACCGCCGAAAAATGACTCCGGGCGCGCAAAACGTGAAAACGGGACCCGTCGCACCCGGCACCGCCGAAAACGAGTCCGTGAGCGCAAAACGTGAAAACGGGACCCGACGCACTCGGCACCGCCGAAAACGAGTCCGGGAGTGCAAAACGTGAAAACGGGACTCGAGCACTGGGCACCGCCGAATACGAGTCCGGGCGCGCAAATCGTGAAAACAGGACCCGACGCACTCCGCACCGCCGAATACGAGTCCGGGCGCGCAAATCGTGAAAACAGGACCCGACGCACTCCGTACCGCCGAAAACGAGTGCGGGCGCGCAAAACGTGAAAACGGGACCCGACGCACTCGGCACCGCCGAAAACGAGTCCGGGCGCGCAAAACGTGAAAACTGGACCCGACGCACCCGGCACCGTCGAAAACTTGTCCGGGAGCGCAAAACGTGAAAACAGGACCCGACGCACTCGGCACCGCCGAATACTTGTCCGGGAGCACAAAATGTGAAAACGGGACTCGAGCACTAGGCACCGCCGAATACGAGTCCGGGCGCGCAAATCGTGAAAACAGGACCCGACGCACTCCGCACCGCCGAAAACGAGTCCGAGCGCGCAAAATGTGAAAACGGGACCCGACGCACTCGGCATTGCCGAAAATGAGTCCGGGAGCGCAAAACGTGAAAACGGCACCCGACGCACTCGGCACCGCCGAAAACGAGTCCGAGCGCGCAAAACGTGAAAATGGGACCCGACGCACTCGGCACCACCGAAAACGAGTCCTGGCGCGCAAAACATGAAAATGGGACCCGACGCACTCCGCACCGCCGAAAACGAGTCCGGGGGCGGAAAACGTGAAAAAAGGTTCCGACGCACCTGGCACCGCCGAAAAACGAGTCCGGGCGCGCAAAACGTAAAAACGGGACCCGACGCACTCCGCACCGCCGAAAACGAGTTCGGGAGCGCAAAACGAGAAAACGGGACTCGAGCACCGGGCACCGCCGAAAACGAGTCCGGAAGCGCAAAACGTGAAAACGGGACCCGACGCACCCGGCACCGCCGAAAACGAGTCTGTGAGCGCAAAACGTGAAAACGGGACCTGACGCACTCGGCACCGCCGAAAATGAGTCCGGGCGCGCAAAACGTGAAAACTGGACCCGACGCACTCGGCACCGCCGAAAACGAGTCCGGGCGCGCAAAACATGAAAACGGGACCCGACGCACCGGGCACCGGAGAAAACGTGTCCGGGCGCGCAAAACGTGAAAACGGGACCCGACGCACTCGGCATTGCCGAAAATGAGTCCGGGAGCGCAAAAC
>CAXKVV010001092.1:0-26421 GCA_964058805.1 Schoenoplectus triqueter | reverse complement strand
AACCCTAGAGCCGGCCAATCTTAAGGGCAGTCCGATACATCAGTGGCCCGGAGTCTCGATAGGAAGCAAGGATCGACACAGAAGATTGGCATAGGGCAGCATCCGGAGTTTGGTTATCTCTTTTTGTTATATTCTATGTTGTTTAGATAACTTCTATAGGATGACTTTTGTCTTAACTCTTTATATATTTACTGTATTTTTATATACCGCAATGAGCGGTTAAGTACTTTAGTTTTTAGGGATTTAGAATGTGAAACTGGGATCATGAGTATTTATTAAAGATTATTTTCAATCTATGGTTGTGATTGTTATGATGTGTATTATCGTCAATTGCTTGTCTGATTTGGTTGTCCAACTACTAGGATTAGGTCTCGAGCCGAGACCAGACTCTTGTACCGTACAAGGTTCAACAGTTTGTCAAAAGGTTATTTCTAAGTACAATAGGTAGATTTGATACCCGAAATGATAGATCAGGTTGTACCCGAAAGATTGAACATCCATTCAGATCGAGAGATCTGAGTGTGCGTATAGGAAACCATGCACTCAATCTAAGTGATCTAAGTCAATATACGACGATTGAGGTTTATGTAAACTTAAGAACTATGTCCGACCATACGCTACACTAACAGACCAACAAGCTACAACTGAGGTTTGTTGATCAGGTATTGGTCAGTTATGATTTGCTCAACTAGAGAAGAAACCAATCTTTAGGAATAACCGTGACTTGTCTGAGTCCATACGGACCGTATGCATATGCATACGGGTCGTATGGTCCAGATCTGAGTGGAACTGACCTGTATCCCTAAGAACTATTATTTTATAAAAACCAAAACATAAAAATATTTAGTTACCATTTTCAATTTTATCTGTTTTGCATTTATCACCAAAAACTCAGAACAAACCCCTCTTTTTTTTTAACTTAATTACACATCTAGAGACCCGAGCAGTGTAAACTCAATAGTTACCTCCTTCCCTACGGATCGACCCCTTACTATACCAACGTAGTGTTAGTGTTAGAGTGATCTACAACCAATCATACGATGATTATACTTAGATTATGTATTAGGATGACTATTTATAATATATCATTTGTTCCATGAGTTATTTATTATTTGTATATTGAGTTGGACTCAATTGTGAAATATATACATTAATTAATAATAACTCTAAAATATCCCTAATTTGTTAATTACTTAGGAACAATAATTAACTAAGATTAGTGTGTAAGTTGAGTGATGATTGTGTTTCATAAATCATACGATAAGTATTATCGGCTCAATTACACAAATAACGTATTGGACATGTTATTGGACTTGACCTGTAATAAAATACTATAAGGATTGTATTTGTGTCATTAGCATTTTATTTGCTTGGTAATTATTAGGTATGAGATGAGTGTTCTTCTTATACAAATGATTTGCATTTGTGGATATTATCCAACGTTGTCCGTAACTGACAGCCATACAGATTCTATCTCGATGTACATCTTTTATATGAATAAGAAGTATCCAAATTGGGCGCCCCTAGATAAAATAATGTAGTGCAAGAATGACACATTCCTATTTTACACCGTTCTGGATATCATGTGACATGGAATGAGCTCGGGATGATTGTCGTCGCTCAGGATCAAGATATTTATAGCGTACATTATATATGTATTACTTAGGGGTCACAATGTATATTGTTAGGTGCCTCTTATAATTTATGATGATTAAAAATATTTTAATCTCATTGCTAAGTGTATACAGGTCCAAAAGGGTCACACCGTATAAGAACAAAGTCTATAAACATTTCTTGATCATTTTGGTATTAGTTCTCTAGAATTAATGTCACACCCCAGAATAATTGAATTGGATTAGGGGTGATTAATTCCGCCACGTATCCATGACGAGACGTGCGTACGGAAGGCTAAATGAATAAAATAAGATAAATCTCAGAATAAATAAAATAATAATAATAATACAAAACAATAACAGTCCAGAATATATAGTAAGGTACAACGCCCGACACCGACGGGGCTAACTCCATCGGAATGGGTAGCTAAAATCTCTCAAATAAAACCCAAAGAAAGAAACAAAAACTCGATACCCAATAAGTCCTAATCATCTACTCACCTCATTGTGCTAATATAGAAGCACCTCTGATATCACGCAAGACTGCACCTAGCACTCTCATTAAAAATAAATCCAACACCTGTAAACCTGGATCCCACAACCACCGTGGAAACGTGAGTAAATTTAAAAATTACTCAGTACATATTTAGATCCAGCCTTAAGATTTGATTTCTTTCCTAGACTGGACCTAAATACCGATACTGACTTTCTAAATGCAGTAATTATCTATTTATAAGTAAAATTATAGTTTAATTCATCTCTTTAACAATTCACTGTGATGCAATGACATGCAATGAGAGATAAACTTGAAATATAAAAATATGTAGATAATAATATAATATATAATAAATATATATATAAGGTACGAGATTTAAAGCACCCGTATAGATATAGCCCAATTGCACATCATCAGTTCATCCACAAGCGGGCACGTGATCGGGCCCTGAAATTGTGACTTACCTAAGCATGCACGTATTCGGGCCCAACTTACAAACTTAAGATTTTCGAATAAGCGGGCGCCAATGCCCTGAATATCCTGAAAAAATTCGGCCTCCCGGAGTGATAACGTCCTAGGAGAGTGACGGCTAAAAGAACGTACTCGGTATTATGAATCTGATGATCCACCTCACTAAATAATAATAATATAATAAATAAAAGGGGAGTAAGAAGTTATGCTTTCAGTTGCCATATCGCCAAAAGGATATAACTACCCGTGAACTCTAACACAGTCAAACCCGCTAAATGACGGGGTCGGTGGATAATCCGACAGTCAAAAATGCGTAGTGCATATACAGATCGGTGGGTCTCACGTGCCTATGGGTCACCGTATGTAACCACAACGGTCTGGTTATGCAAGGCAACCTCAGACTGAGAATTACCCGACCCGCCTCTCAACACTCCCATGCATTTAATGCATGATTAACTACTTAACTAAATTAATACTTAGTGATAGTAATAATATTATCCTAATAATTATAATCTACAACTTGATTATTTACTTCTATCTAATCTTATCTCGGGACTACTTCCTGAGCCTTACTCCTATCCTGTCTATATGTAATATGATATGATATGACATGCGAATGCGAGTAGGCCCCAAGAATGCTAGTCAATTTATCGGATGCATATGACAATTCAAGTTTGGTCTCTAATCAATTTTGGTCAGAAAATACCGCAGTTCAAATTTATTTTAAAAACATTTTTTTTCGGTTTTGGATTTCTAATTCTGAAGAAAGAAAAGTAAATCCTAGGAAACCATACCTAGGAGTGTTGGTGAAGATCGCGGAGTCGCTCTACTCCGGAGGTAGTACGCCAACCTCGGGGTCGTCGTCTACGTATGCCGGGTCAGGAACAGCCTCGTACTCTGTGAGTGAATCCGAGTCGATTATATCATCTATTTTAATTTAAATTAGATTTAACTTGATTTATTTCACAATTAACAATCAATCATGACCCGTACGGTCCTAGGCACAGTGCGATTCTGTGCACGGTTCAGTTTTTGAGTCGGTTTGGGGGGTTATTTGCTCCAAAAAATATCCAAATTTAGATAGAACATGAACAACTATTAGTGGAAGGTTTCCATCTAAAAAAAGGCCATACCTATAGTCAAGAAACTCGAGATTTTTCGTCCCTAACCGACCCAAAATTCTGTGAATTTCTGCTGCACCAGTTTTGATTTTCTCATGTGTTGAGAACCCTTTCCACCACCTCTAAGAGTTAGAATTCATGGAGAAGGATCAGAGGATCAAGGAGAGCATTCTCAATTTCCCTAGCAAGAGGTTGAGAAGGCGTTTGTGGGCTGTTCTTGGTGGATACCATTGGAGGAGATCTCAGTTGGTCTCTTGGTGTCGTGCACGTCTACCGATCATTTTCTGCCCTTCCGGTGACTGAAGCACGCAACAAAGGTATATTAATCTTATTTATAACTTATGTTTAGTTCGGTTTAAATCACATACAAGATCTTTTTGATGTTTTAGATGAATTTTTTTGAATTTATACACTAGTTACTCCGATAAAATCCCAACAGAAGGATGATCGACACGACCGGTACATCAAGTTCAACTCGAAGGTACCACACATAGAGTCATTCTCGAGCAGTTAGAGCGTGGTTTCATCTCCATCCGAGTCCACAGGTGGATGAGCCCACCTACAGAGGAGACATGATCCGGGAGAATTTCTTTGAGATGATATCTAGTAGAGAAGTTGGGCGTTAGAAGACATTCAAGTCCAACCTCATCATCCACCCAGTGCTTCGTTGTATCCAAAGAATCCTTGAACACAGATCTACACCTGTGGTGAGTCCATCATCTGGGTCACACACAAGAACCTCCAGTTGATCGACACCATGCTCCTGCCGGACCATGAGTTATAGCGGCCAAATCTGATACTGTGCATGGTCCACCACTGGCTCAAGCTTCACATGAACTCAAGGTCCACTAGCATCATCACCATGGGATCCTATGTGATCTACATTGATCACAAATTAGGTATCCAGTTCGATGGTGATGACATATGCAGGATCCCGTCTGTCATGGATGACAAAGCCCTCCACACATTGTACTTCATTAGGATCTCCAGGCGATTGACTGGGCGCGGAGCGAAATACTACTGCATTTTTGTCGACATGCCAGAGTGAGAGCTATCGATATACTCCCCCATCTCCTTCGGAGACGATCGAGTATGGTGGATAGAGTACATCATAGACGCTCCGGCATACACACTGCCTCTTAGAACTTTTGCACCACCGACTAACGTCACAATGGAGGACATTCTGAGTAAATCCACACAACCACCTTCCCGATCTTCACGTAGGACACATGGTCCTTCTTCTATCTCTTATGTTCCTGACCCAAGTGTATAGATCAGGTTGTACCCGAAAGGTTGACCCTCCGCTCAGATCGAGAGGAAACTATATACTCATTCTAAGTGATCTAAGGCAACATGCGACGGTTGAGGTTTATGTGAACTTAGGAACTTCATCTGACCATATACTACACTAACAGACAAATAAGGGACAACTGAGGTTTATTGACCGTGTATTGGCCGGTTAGGATTCGCGCAACCAGAGAAGAAACCAATCTTTAGGAATAGTCGTTACTTGTCGAGTCCATATGGACCAGATGCATATGCTTAGTCGATTCATTTAGTATGACTCTATTTTTTTTTTCAAAAACTTATGTCTGCTATAATGAATTATTTTTTCACAATCATAGATTCTAATCCCAGTTAAGTAATGGGATCAAATGTGGCGGGAATTTTATATCTCTCGCTATGTATTTATCGTTTGTTTTTAATAAAATGAAAATTCAGTTGAAATTTTTAATTAATTTTCAGCCGTCGATAGTTGCCGTATTATTCGAGGATGTTTCAGATTCATTTTATTAAGTATAATATTTAATTGATTATTTTACGTAGTAATTCGTGTAAAATTTATAATGGTTTGATTTAATTCAGCTATATAATACATTGTTCAGCTATTATTATTATTATTATTATTATTATTATTATTATTATTATAATATATTATTATTATTATAATATATTATTATTATTATTATTATTATTATTATTATTATTATTTATTGTTAGATTCATTTATTCGCGTACACATTTTTCTTAGTTGACGGTTTAAGCTTGTTAATTGCGTTGAATAAACCTAATTATTCCCTTGATGATTATTATTATCTAAATAAATGTCGTGGTTTGACACAAGTAATGCCCTGTATTGCATATTATTTTTGAATTCTTTCAAGAGTACAAATTTCTAACAAATACATCAAAAGACGAGTAATGTCATGTTAGTGGTATCAATCATATTTTTTATCCATTTATTTGATTTATATCATATTGAATAAGATGAATATGGGTAAAAAAATTGTTAACTTATTTGAAATGAGTAACTGTATGTTTTTTTTCATTAAATAAGTGAGTAAAGGTCATTTCTATCCATTTATCATAAAAATAAATTATTAAAAATAACTATTATTATTTTTTGTAATAATTTTTCTCTATGTTAGTTGTCAGGGTTCTACGAGTTAATTATGAATTATCTTTCTCAGATTTCACCATCTAATAAATTATAATATTTGAATAATATTTAGCGAAATACTTCTTAACATGACAATATCATATAATACAAGATTTTATTTTATAGAAGATGTTCTTTTTCATTTTAATATATTCTATTTTCTACTTAAAAAGTTTGACAAGAGATGCTTATATTTTTGTTCATTTATTTATTTTGAAATTATTCGAGTTGGAATTGATTGTATAGTTTTATTTTGATTTCATACTAGTAAAATAAAAATATATTTGTATGAAAGAAATGTGATTGAATATTTTTTATAAATGATGATAACTTATTAATATATGAATATTATTCATTAGCATTCGTTACCCATTTATTTTAATGAGTAAATGTATGATATAAATAAATTTGATTTTAATGGATAAATATAATATATAAATAAAAATAATTTCAAATAAATATAGTAATAAAATATTTTCATGTACCGTATTGATACCCGTATATCGTATGTTGCATACTCTCCTCTTCCGGTATTCTACATCCCTTCGAATACGGGAAGGGAATTGTTTCTATTAATATTAATTAATTATTCCACGACACCAACACCACGACACCACCAACCAATAATTATCAATTCCTATTCGAGTGATAGTAAATGATTACGTGATACCAGGCAATGATACAAAAATTGCTAGCATTAGCATACATGACATTTGACAATTGACAAGGACGCAACTGCAAATAGAACATGTTTCTAAGGCCTATGGTTTCGTGTGTGAAATTCAATAATCAATTGCCATGTCGTTCTCTGAGAAGGAAATATTAGCGTGGTCAACCAAATCATCAAATGTTGATTATGACGTGCACGGAAGTCCATTCTTATTTCTTAAGTTGACAAATTTGTTTGGAACAAATCATCGAATAGCTTTAGTGTACTAAAGAAGTAATTAATGTATCACCTATTCACCCAAACGGAAACAGTGCGTACTGCGCCAGATACTTTGTGCAAGTACACCATGTTATGATTTTGTGCAAGAAATATTCTTTGATAGTTTTAGTTGTTATTCAGTCACTTGACATAGGCAACACTAGAGTATTGAAGACGGTCCGGTCCGGTCCACGGTCCCGCACGGTCCACACGGTCCGGTTCAAGGCGGTTCAAATTCAAAAAAACTGAACACGTCCCACCGTTGGCCCCCGGGGGCCGGGCCCCCTCGGGACGGGACGGGACGGTCCACGGTCCGGTCCGATTTTTTTTTTATAAATTAGAAAAAATAATAATTTATCATATTTTTTAATAATAATTTTTAACTAATTCGAATTATTAATTTTAGGTAACCGAATTGTAAAGCACCAAGGCCCCTTTAATTGCTAGGTTATCATTTAATACGCTTTGATTATTTGATGTGACTTAAGATAACCTACCTTACAGTCAACTAAGAATTTGGCACAGGAAGCATATCAGTTCATAAGCAAATTAATTTAACTATGGACTCTTGTGGTTGCTGTCGGCTGTTCGGGCCTTTTAACTATTTTAATTTTAATTTGTCCCAAATAATTACAAAATTTTCAATTAATAGTTGGGATCTTCTAAGAGTAATTTATTTATCTTTGTACTTTTTTTAACGAAGCTTCTGTATTTTACTTCCAAAAAAAATGGGGCATATCTCCAGTGGTTAAATTGAATTAGTGCACATGTATTAATGTATATCCAAATCTTACTGTAGACACATGATGGAACAAATGGAGACAAGAAGTGAAACATACATTTTTTTTTTCTATTTTGAGTTGTTTCTTTTAAGTGGCTTCATTAAAATAATTAATTTGGTACAACACTTCATTGATAATATATAATACATCATCAAGACTTCATTGATAATTTCTAATTCATAGCAGTTATTCATATAATACACTTGTTATGCTCACATCATCAAGCAGAAAAAATAAAACAAAATATTAGATGACATACTAGCATTTCCTCAAAGAAACTAAAAAAAATGATCAGAAATTAGAACATAACGAATTATTCGCTTTGTCTAGTGGTGGAAGTTGAAAATTGAAACATGGAAGAAAGAGAAATTATCAGAGTTAAACTTTGAGATATGCTGACTCGAAAGTCACAAATTCAGAAACCCCTATCAATCCCTCAATTGCGAGAGCATTAGATTTATAAATTTATTTGTCCCCTAGGAACCCCAGGGACCAAGTTGTAATAATTATTTGTCCGGTCTGGGAGGCGGTCCGGTCCGGTCCGGGACGGTCCGGTCCACGGTCCCGCACAGTCCACGGTCCGATCCACGGGTCGGCATGGGACGGGTCGGCACGGTCCATTTTCGGGCGAATGGAGGACCGACCCACCGTTGGACCGGACCGTGGTAAGACACGGTCCGGTCCACGATCCGACCACGGTCCGGTCCGGTCCACGGTCACGGTCCGGTCCAAAACGAGTCGGACCGTGCGGTCCATTTCAAATCTCTAGGCAACACCAAGTCTTTAAAATACAGATTCTAATTTAAATGCGGAAGAGTTCCACATACTATATATGTGATATATGTGGTATGTGAATTTTCATACATTAATATATATATATTATTTTATTTTATAAAAAATAATAAGTTTTAAATATTAAAAATTATATATGTGAATTTTCATCTCTTTTTTTTACTATTGAATTTGTCGTCTTTGTTCTAGACTCGACCGTCTCTTCAAATGGCACGATTCCTAAGCGTTCTCGGAGTCATTATCTCTCTCTCTACGAAAATCCTGAGGACTAGACGCCCATAGTTAGGGTTATACGCGGCACTCTCGTGTACCTTTTGGCTAGTGGTCTGATTTTTCGTAGTGAGCAGCCTCATGACATCACGCCTTTGCTGCCTCAAGATCTTTCAACCGTGGCACCTCTCACCCATCTCCTTGGCAAGGAGATGATTGACAGAGAGGGATATTCTTTGCAGCTTAGGTGTGTACAGCTATTTCTTCGTGTCGATGTTTCGGTATCACATCGACACACCTTGGCTCTGTACTTTCTGCGAGCGATGGAATTACTCCACCAACACACTCTTCATTGATCATCGGGAGTTAACCCCTACATTGTGGGAGATCCATCAGTTGACCGGCCTGTCTGTGTTTGGTCATTATTATGAGAGACTCTTCCCTGCACCGGCTCCTCTTCGAGAGATTTATATAATTTACGATCAGTTGAGGGGGCAAAACCTTTCTGTCCCTTTCAGATTCTAGATTTTTTATTTCACCAATCGACTGCGCTCTCATCTCGAGTGTTGTGCTTCCACCCGCGACCCTTTCGGCACTAGGCGCCCTAATCTTTACTGTGATGTGCCCGCCCCTCCGCATGACACTTTGTGCTCACATGACATCAGTCGGGAGACTTAATTGATAGCCTTTCTCTCTCGGTGGATATGCTTCTTTTTGCTTCCCAGCTCGGGGGCTCGCACCATTCGCTCTTCAGTGTTTGTGGTGGTAAGTTGGATTTTTCACGGCGAGAGAGTCTCGTTGGCCGTGCCAGTCTTGGCCAACATTTACAGGAGCTTACGGGGTTTGACTTCCTCACGTGACCCTTCTCGTTGTAGGGAGCTGGTGCCTTGGCACTTCGTCAGCGAGTGGCTACACATGCACTGGTCTGACGTGTATCACCCATCTTTATCATCAGACTTGAGGGTCAGCTTATCTATCCTAAGTGATTTAGCCGGTACTAAGCCTGCCTCCCTGACTCTTGAGGATGCTCATTTTAGATTTTACCGCAGTCATGACCATCTGAGGCTAGCTCACGCTAGATTGGCCACTTATCACTTGGCTGGGGGTGCTTACAGATCTTTGATTGATGCAGCGCCTTCTTCTAGGGACTCTGCCCCTCTTAGAGGTCAGCCAGATGTCTTGGATTATTTCATCAGCCTTCGTCATGGATTCTTTCCACTCCGCATCGGTGATTATGTTTTCATAGTTGATCTTGAGGGTATTGGGTGGTGCTACTCCTATCTCTTTTGCTTAGAGATAGGCTCCCACTTTCAGATGGTGCCTACTTCTCATGCACCCACTTTCTTGAGGCGTTATATTTGGTGGTATCATGATATCATTCGCTCGTACCAGTCATACACTCCTTCCGTGATGGCACATAGCACTTGTCCTAGGGGTAGAGGCAGCTCATCATCTGGTCCTACCTATGATGATTTCATCCCTTTTCCACCTTTTTCTTCAGAGCCGGTGGACTTCCAGTGGTTGGACAGCCACTGTCCTTGCTCGTCTACCAGGACTTGCCTCACTAGTACATTTCAGATTCATCCCTTCCTTTCTTAGGCTTAGGCTAGATTTTGATAGATTTTCATTTGATCAGATTCTGCGTATGAGTACGACGAGGCGGAGCCTGACTTCTCGGTCCCTCGCCCACGAGCTAGTGGTGCACATGCTCAGCCACCTGCTTCAGCCACCATGGAGGGAGGTCAGGACAGCACTTCTCAACTACCTTCTCCATTTTCCTTTTCTTCTCTCATTCCGGGTGATCCTTTTTCACGGACTTATCTTCTTTTGTTTAGGCATTTTAGTTCTAGCTCTTATTAGAGTTTATTTTTTACTTCTCAGCTCACGAGGTGTCGTCCTCAAAGATAGCTCGGGATGACATCTTGACGGACCCGTCGACGCCAGTGAATATTTTATCTTCAGGGTTCTGCACTGACTCTGCCGTCGTAGGTTTATATGCACCCTTTTAATGTTTTGCTTGCTAGTTTATGCTTGTGTTACCTCTTGATGCACAAATTTGATAGGTTTTGAGGCTGATTATTATGATGACATGGCGTCGCCACATCGATCAGAGTCTTTCTTTCAGGTTGGTTCCGCTTCACCGTCGGTCTTGCTAGTCCCCACTGGAGATGGCGACTCCTTCGAGGTGGTTATGGGGCCAGTTCTCTCACTTATTAGATCAGAGGAGGCCTCTCCTGAGCAGGAGAGTTCATTGTCTGTCGAGCCCGCAGGCAACGAGCTAGCGTTGATTACGAGAGAGAAGTCTAACGTTCCTTCATCTCTTGACGAGCGACCTCTCATGATTGCAGATGGTACAATCTCACCCGAGTCCAGCTCTGGTTGGGTAGAGGACTTGACTGAGCAGGCCGCAACCGATTATGACTATGAGTTGGATGAGAGTTGGCTGGAGGAGCAGCTACTTGACAGCACAGATGCGGAGGTTCAGTCCAGTGAGAGTCCCGTGAGGGCTCACGTCTCTTCTGGTGCTTCAAATCTCCTTTGTTATTTTCTTGTATTTTATTTCTCAATGCACTTACGCCTTTATTTTATTTTGTAATTGGGCCTAGTGTGCCTTCGGATCCTCTCGAGGCGACCGATGTGCCTACTTCCATCCCAGTTTCGCCAGTCTCAGGCGATGAGGCGATAGATCAGATCTTCTCTTTCTTTATCTCTTCTTTGATTGTGATAGATTATCTGACATGCTTATTTTACTACAGATGTCATATTGGGGGACGTGAGACTTGCCTTAGTCGAGTTGGCAAATTCACTTCAGGGAATCTTCTTCAGGGATTACCCGCTGGACCTTGAGATCTTAGACTTTCTGTCCGAGGACATCTTCTTTGATTGTTACGGGCTGATGCAGGACGCCACTGTGCTGGCTCTACTCATTGCACCTCATCTTGAGAGCGACTTCATCCCTAGGAGTTGTGAGGAGCTGCTCAGGGCTTACCAGGATGCGAGCTCCCTGGTGTACCAGCATGAGTTAGAGGTTCATGAGCTGCGCATGCATTTGGAGGCTGCTCGACTCCGTTACCTTCAACAACTTTCTTCTTGTGCCACTCTCCGCTCCATGAGAGTCAGTGGTGAGCCTGCTCGACTGCTTGTGCAGGAGTTAGAGGACCGCATATTATCGATTGAGGACTTCTCTAAGTATTTGGCGGGACGTCTCCCGAACTTACAGTTCTACCTGAGTGCCCGGGACAGAGCCTATTCCCAGTTCTTGGATTTTGAGGCGGCTTCGGAGGAGGATAGGCATACTCTCCATGCCTACTTGGATGTGATTAGTGCCGCATTGTTTGAGTTGGAGTCTCACTTCTCGGACTCATAGATTGCACTTTGTATCTTTGCTCTTTCTTTTCTTCTTTCTTTGATTGCCACACTTGTGATTGTGTACAGGGTATTTATTTTAAAGGATACTTGCTTGTTGATTGGCACTTATTGTACTTGATTTTTCTTTGTTGTGGATGATGCTTGCTTTTATTGTTATTCCCTCATCACTTTCTCTGCAATGCGGGGAAATATTCTACTGATTTTACATTACACATCTCCAATCTTAATTGTAAAAGTGCTTGATTACAACTGCTTCACTTTCACGCAGTGTCTAACTACAATAATAGAAAAAGAGAAAACATTGCAGCACCTTATTGCAATACAGAACTTAAGTAACCGTGGTATTTTACGGATACCAAACCTATATGTATTGACCTCTAGGCCGGGTACAGAATAAACTCGTTTATCCCTTTATTACTGATGGATAAACTTACCAGTATCAATAGGATTGCAAATGCAATTGACAACACCATTTTGTGGATGTTCATTGTATACTTGATTGACATTTATTCTGGAAGCTCACCCACTCTCCCCTCATTTATGCACATTTGCGTGCTAAAGTGGAAACTCACTTTCACTTTCGCTCTCCATGACTAGAGTCACTTATTTAAGTGAGTCACTTTGTTTGATACAGAATGTCGGGTTGAAAGCGTAAACCCTTAATCTGACCCCTTCATGATCTGCGCGGGATTATAACAGACCACCTCCTTGGGCGTGTGGTGCTTTTACGGATGAATGCACCCAACTTGGTTTTTATTTTTGACTACCCTCAAACATCCATCACGCATTCCCGCGAGACAGGCTTTAATCGGGTAGATTCGCTCTCCATGACTAGAGTCACTTCTTTAAGCAAGTCACTTTGTTTGACACAAAATATCGGGTTAAAACGTAAACCCTTAATCTGACCCCTCCATGATCTGTGCGGGATTGTAACATGCCACTTCCTTGGGCATGTGGTGCTTTTACGGATGAATGCACTCAACCTGACTTTGTATAACACTCGTGGTGTCGGGGACAAAGGTGATAACCCCTTATTGAAAAGATAGACTTCTATTGTTTTACTTTAATTCAGGGATAAGGAAAATAGACTTCTATTATTTTACTTAGTTATCCCTTTTATTTTGTCTGAGGAGGATAGATTTTGTTATTAGTGCTACTTGCTACTAATAGTACGTGAGTTATTTATTTATATGCCCTCGAAAGCGACTACTTACTAGCCACTAATTTGCTCGACCTATCCCTTGATTTGGACCGCGGGCGACCAATATGAGCAACTTTCATCATTGGGCGACAGATAGTTTGAGGGACAAACTACAAATCCTATTGTGCGATCATTTTTCACGCGCTCCGCACCGTCGCTTCATGTTTGGGCGATGAGATGCGAAAGAAGGACACGGAGATCCCTCCTGAACGTGCATTTGTTTAACACCAGTTAATTCCATCATTTAGACTCATTAAAATGCACATTTAGGGTTTTTTTAGTGATTGTGAGTACTTGTAGATTCCGATGGGCACAAGCCCCCACCGTTAATTACCCTGGGTCATTAACCTCGAGGCACCACTGGATCTTTAAAATGGGAAAGCAAATACTATAGTGAAATGATGGTCAAGTTATCACGTGCTTCGGTGATCGGGATCACTGAAGCACCCTGGACTTACTGACAGGTCAGTCCAGTGAGATAGGGTGGTGAAAAAGATGAATTTACTACAGATCAGTTCAATCTTTACCGCTTCGAGAGGCAATCTTACTAACAGATCAGATCAACCTTTGCGGAGGGATGAAAGGTGAGTCTACTACAGATTGACTCGACCTTAGTTGACCTAGAAGATGAACCTACTACAGATCGGTTCAATCTTTACTAGTCAACGACCAATCACACAAAATACAACTCGAAGCACTTAGCCGGTTGATCTTGAGGTTGGTGAATCAGGAGACAGGTGGATTTGGCCCACTTGTTTCTTCTCACCGATCTTCTAGATTATGAATTCCAAGCACTGAGCGGATTCATAGACCTAGGAACACAACTGCACACAAAGTCAAACCTGAAGCATTGAGTCAGTTTGACATTGAGGCGTGTGTCAGTGAAAGAACCTACTACAGATCAGTTCAGATTCACTATTTTGAAGATGAATCTACTATAGATCGCTTCAATCCTACAATTTCGTGAGATGAATTTACTACAGATCAGTTCAATTCCTTAAACTAGAAGACAAATATATCAATGAATTAGTTTAGTCTTACTAGCGTGACTGGTCATGAATTACTTGTTCATGACACAGAGTCATCATGATGTCACCTCTTTGGACATTGTGACATTCTTCTCTCTTGAAATCAACACGTTTGCTCATGCTGATGTCATAGTCTTGGTCTTGATTGGCTATTCTGAATGTTACATTACTTGTGCAAAAATCACTACGTTACTCCACACCCCTTTGTGTGAGCATAATTAATCACCACTAAATCATGAATCCTGAGCACCTAGCCGATTGACAGATTCAGGGTTAACTTGTGCATAAAATTAAACTCGGGGCTTCTGACTGGTCTAATATTGAGACAGGTTTATCAGAGAATGAGCTCAAAAACTACCATATTGTGATATCTCATCAGCAGTCAATAAGGTGTATCATCACCTTGTTGATTATTCATCATTCTAGGAATCGTGTAACGATTCAACAAACCGTTACAATATTTTAACAAATCGTTATAACGTTTCCACAAATCGTTATAACGCTTCAAGAAGACATCAGACTTGTCAGAGAATTGGTCAAAAGAGGTGAAAATGTTGCTAACGCTCTGTATATCGTTCAATATTTTAGAAAATCATTATAATGATGTGCGACCCTTTTTTGCGCGCTTCGTACCGCCGCTTGGTTTTGGGCGATGGGATGCGAAAGAATGACACAGAGATCCCTCCTGAACGTATATTTGTTTAACATCGGTTGGTCCCGCCGTCTTAGACTCATTGGGATGCACACTTAAGGGATTTTTAGTGATTGTGAGTACTTGTAGATTTCGATAGGCGTAAGCCCCCATCGTTAATTACCCTGGGTTATTAACCTCAATGAACCTCTAGATCTTGAAAGGGGGAAGCAAATAGTAAAGCTAAATAATAGTCAAGTGGTCGCGTGCTCCTATGATAAAAAATCACTGGAGTATTTTGGATCTACCAAAAGGTTGATCCAGTGGGATATGGGGTGAAAAGATGAACCTACTACAGATCAGTTCAATCTTTACCGCTCCGAGAGATAAACTTACTACAGATCAGATTGATCTCAGCGAAGGGATGGGAGGTAAGTCTACTACAGAACGACTCGACCTCAGTTGATTTAGAAGATAAATCTACTACACAACGGTTCAATCTTAACTAATCAACAACCAATCACATAAAATACAACTCGAAGCACTAAGCCGGTTGATCTTGAGGTTGGTGAATCAGGAGAAGGGCGGATATCACCCACATGGTACTTTTCACTGATCTTCTAGATCATGAATTTCAAGCACTAAACGGATCCATAAACATAGGAACACAACTACACACAAAGTCAAACCTAAAGCGCTGAGCCAGCTTGACATTGAGGCGTGTGTCAGTGAAAGAACCTACTACATAACAGTTCATTCCACTGTTTGAGGATGAATCTACTACAGAACAATTCAATCCTCTGGACTAGAAGATAAACTTATCGACAAATTAGTTTGATCTTACTAGCTTGACTGGTCATGAATTACTTGTTCATGACACAGAGTCATCATGATATCATCTCCTTGGACATCGTGATGTTCTTTCGTTTGTGCTAATGTCATAGTATTGGTCATTCTTCGACGGACGTCGAGATGTTCTTATCTCGACTAGCTATTCTGAATATTGCATTACTTATGCAAAAATTACTGTGCTACTTCACATCATCTTGTGTGAGCATGTTTAATCACCTCTAGATCATGGGTTCTGAGTATTTAACTGATTCACAGGTTCAGGGTTATCTTGTGCATAAAATTAGACTCGGGGCTCATGGCTGGTCTAATTTTGAAACAGGTTTATCAAAGGGGCAAACTTCTAAACAAGCCAATTCAGAATCTGCCATATTGTGGTGACTTATCAGCAATCAATAAATTGTGCCACCATTTTATCAATCGTTATACGCTTCAACATGTCATTATAACATTTCTGGAGAATAGAAGATTTGTCAAGGAGCTGGTCAATAAGGATTAAAATGTTACCAGCGTTTTATAAAACATTATAACGATATGATGAACCGTATAACGATTCAATGAATCATTATAACGATTCCTTATAGCATATTGACTTGTCAGAGAATAGTCAAATCGTTGCCAACGTTTCATGAAGTGTTATAACGATTTGATGAACCATATAACGATTCTTTAAAATATGTTGACTTGTCAGAGAATAGTCAAAGCATTGCTAATGTCTCGTGAAGCGTTCAATATTTTGGTGAACCGTATAATGACTCAGAGAATCGTTACAACGATTCCTTATTATATTTTTTATTTTATATATATTTTTATATATTATTATTTGTTATTATTATTATATATATATATCTTATTACTTTTTTATTTGGTTTAATAGATTGGGTTTAATCTGGGTTGTTGGATTTGTATCAAGATTAACCCAAATCTCTTATTTCAGTTTATTCTTACTTGGGCTGTCAGATTGAATTGAGATTGGTGTTAGATGGATCAAAGGCCCAGATTAATCCCTACTTTAATTTCCTAACTGTCTAATAACTCGTATCCCTTGATCTGCTTCAGGATTCATGTGATCTCTCAAGATTAGTGCAGGGACAGTTCTCTTCTGTCTTTCTCTTCTACCGTGCTTTAAGATATGCGCTAGAGATGTGATCTCATTGCTCTGATGGCCTGATCGGAGATCAACCACCACCACCGACATCGCCTTGATGCGAGGAGTCAATTGGTATATTTCGATCATATATTGGCGCAGTGGATCGCCGGCATTGACCCTTCCTTTCACTGATTCTGCACCGGTTGGTACGGATCGCATTCTTCACTCAAATTGAGTTATTCTGATCATGATTTCTTATAATTATTAATTCAATTATATAGTTCTAAATCTTAATTATGTTCAGGAGTGATTCAATTATTGTAATTACCGATATTATTGAGTAAATCACGATTGAACAGTGACTATGGTTGATACCAGTCGCGAATTCAATATCAATCTCTATATTTCCAATCAATTGCCAAGATTCTTTTGATTTCTACAATACATAACTCATCGCCTATGCAATGTGCATCAATCAAAGCAATCAATTTGATTGATTATAACATTTCAATGCATAAATTTGGGTTATCTGCTTGGAAACATAAAGATTGAGATGTCAGTGACCTTCAATCAATAAATTACTGCAGTTTGAGCTAGGAGATCACTCGGTCTTCGACTAGCTTTTACTAACAGTCATAATTCAATCGTCATTTACTCAATTCAATTGAAAAAGAAGCAAAGAAACATCAAATAAATGATTTAGACAACAACGCAACAGTGTACTGAAGAGATTTGATCAAAGAAATCAAGGAATTTGACAGAATTAAAAAGAAAAATGTAAAGAACTTGTAACAGTACTGAATTTACTGAAATTGATCAAAATTGAATATAATTACATCTCAAGCTCTTAGCTTTCATTGATTATACTCACCTCTTCTTCTTCTCCGTAGCTCTAGATCCTTGAATTGACTGTTAATAGTGGAGAGGGATGATTGTATACTAAGTTCTCAATACTTATTGAGATCAATTGATTAATCGGCTTCTCACTTGCTCTCTAGGATTCTTGAATAATCTTGAAGGGTTATCTGCACTGTATATCTCTATGTATGTCTGTGTCTCTGTGTGTATCTATGTGTATCTATCTATCCCTGAATTGCTGCCAATTGAGAGTTTATATAGGAGTTGGGCTGGTTTGACCAAATTTGACTCTCTCAATTCAATTGAACTTGGTGCATTATTTCACTCACTCAAGTTGCTTCTTTTACACCTTATGGTTCACTAAGCCAAGTTCTCAGTTGCGAAAGTTATGTGTAACTTCCTGGAGGTTGTTATGCTTTCCATTTATTTGCTGATTTACCACTGATCGGCTCTCACACTTCCTCAAGCTCTTCTAGCCCCTTCTGGACCCTTCTAGACCTTCAACTAAGCCTATATAAACTGCTCATATGCTCCTTTAGCTCTATTTTACAGAATTGATCTAATTTACATCTTTTTCTTCATTACAAGCCTATAACTAAGGCTCAGCCTTTCTCCTTGATCCCTTGATCATTCCTTACATCTCAAAGCTTCAATCTCACCCATTTGGAGTTAGGCAACTCTCTGTGCATCTTCTTTGTCGATTTGTCAACTCTAGCATAGTGTTAGATCATCCTATTTCTAGACCGAGAGGTGGATTGGTGTATCTCTCATATCCAACATTCACATCTTCCTAATTCTTGTTCTAACATCATCGCCTCAGGCTTAGGAAGCTCTCTCAGCCATCAATTTTAAGTTTCAAGCTTCAATTTGCAAGTTTCAAATTTTGGATCGAGATGCTTCTCTCTGTCATATCTTTCCTTTCACTGTATTATTTCAAAATCTAATTTTACATACCTTCTCTCCTTTGCATAGAGTAGTCAGGGCTAGAAGTAATTGATCTGAAGTTGTGCGCTTTGCTTGATCTCCATTGATGGCGCCATTAGTAGTAAAACTGATCGGGAAGAAGAAGAGAAGGAGAGGGAAGAAGGAAGAGGTATCTTCTAGTGTAGCTATTCCTGGCACATGTGAGCCAAAGAAGAGGAAGAGAAGGGCACAAAGAGAGAGCCTTCAAGCGCCAGGTGCACGTATTCTTCTCTCTCATTTAAATTCCAGCCAGTGGATCTGGATAGACTTGGCTTGCTATTTGCTTGTGTGCCATAGACTCATAAACCTGACTAATTGACCCTACTTGTAGGCTCTGTGTACTTAGGCTCATAGGGGTAATTATCAATTGATTAGTTCATAGATTAGAGTTAATTGAGCTGAGTTGGCATATTGTGATTGGCTGTCAAGTTAAATACCTCCCTTAGCAATAATGATCTGGTTAATAGTTGTTGAGTTGGCTCTGTAGTGTAATGCCATGTGGCACAAACTGAATGAAGTAGCACTGTAATGAGATGCCATGTGACATAGTCTGAATGAGGTGGCATACTGGTTGATTGTCATGTGGCACTGTGGTGGGACCCACTTGTCAGATGACTTGTACCTGGGTGGGGTCCACTTGCTGACATGGACCAATAGGAGGGTGCCACGTGGCACAGGTTGGGAGCTTCTTTGGGTCCCCAAGTTGTACCCAGAGAGGTCTTGATCAAATCTCAGCCCTTTGATCTGCCTATTTAATCTGTTTTATCTTCTTTGAATTTATTTTAATAGCTCCACTAGTCCAAAAATCATTAAATTTTTATCAAAAATCCCTAAATTCATAATTATCACCCTTATAATTTTAAATTCCATTTTTCCCCTGCCTCCTTGCATTAAAATTTATTTGTCAAGAAAATCCTTTTTCCTTTGGAATTAATCCCTAGTTTCTCACAGTTGTAGCTTAGTGTCTCTGCCAAATAAACTCTCTTTGCAGAAACTCCCCCCAATTAACACCAATACTGATGTTCATTAGGGTTTGATTTAATCAAAAGCTGATTACTTATCAACAATTGATACAATCTAGACTTGATCAGATAGTTGCTCACAGCTTTGACACTTGATCAATCTTATAAAATTGACTTTCAATCCATTTTTATGAAGGTGATTTGGTCAAAAGTTGATTACTTGTCAACAATTGACACAAATCATGGTTTGATCAGGTGGTTGCTCACAGTTTTGGCACCTGGTCGGCCTTGAAAGCAAAATCACATTGAGATTTATTGTGATTGGTTGTATCAAAATACTGGCTTGGCATTGACACTGTTCCTTGTTGTATAGGGATTGTATTGGTTCAGCTCATAGGGTTTGCTTTGAAGATTAATATCTAGGGTTTGATCTTGACTTCCTTGATGTCTATTATTAAGGTGTGGGACCCACCTGTCAGTGAACAATATTTAAATGGATGACCTATCAGGAGATTTTTCTCCCCTGAATCTCCTGAGGGTCACCCAACTCGAATGAATAGGAGGTGGCAGTGCTTTTATACTTTCGGCCCTTTGTCCAGGATTTCCTTGTGGGACAAATAAACTATTTTCGGGGTTCAGCATCGACTTCTCCTGACTGGTGGACCCTCTATTCTTGCCTTTCTCTCCTCTTTCTTATGATTTATTGCTGATAATTGATATTTATCCTTAATTGTCTAGTTGCTTCATCCTTGAAATTTTTAAGGGTAAACAAAGAGCCACCCACCAAAGCGGGTCATGAAGATTTTAGAAAATTAAAGGGCCTGATTTGGTGCGCATATTCGCCACGCCTTTTCCTTCTTTCTTTCTTTTCTCTCCCCTTTTTGTTGTTGAGTTTACCATCTTTATTCTAGATTCGGCCATCTCTCCATATGGCACGATTCCTAGGCGTCGTCGGAGTCACTATCTCTCTCTCTACGAGGATCCTGAAGACTGGACGCCCACGGTTAGGGTTACACGTGGTACTTTCGTATATCTTCGGGCTGGTTGTTTGATTTTTCACGATGAGCAGCCTCACAATATTACGCCCTTACTGCCTCGGGATCTTTCAGCCGCGGCACCACTCACTCATCTCCTTGGCAAGGAGATAATTGATGAAGAGGCCTCTTGTTGGACCGGTACTGACTTCAGCCTTCCACTCAGATATCATGGCCATCAGTTGGATTGGACCCGCTACATCCTTATGCGGGAGAGAGAGATTCTTTGCAGTTCGGGTGTATATAGCTATATTTTCTTGTTGATATTTCGGTATCACATTGACACACCTTGGCTTCGTGCCTTCTGTGAGCGGTGAAACTATTCCACCAACACCCTCTTCATTGATGATCGGGAGTTGACCCCTACACTATGGGAGATCCGTCAGTTGACTAGCTTGCTTGTATTTGGTCATTACTATGATGAGTTTTTGTTATCAGATGATGACTTGAGGGACTCTTCCCTACACCCGGCTTCTCTTCGAGGGGTTTACAGGATTTATGATCAGTTGAGGGGACATCATTCTTCCGTCCCTTTCAGATTTCAGATTTCTTATTTCACTGATCGTTTGCGTTCTCATCCTGAGTGCTATGCTTCCACCCGCGACCCTCTCAACACTGGGCGCCCTGATCTTTATTGCGATGCGCCCGCTCTTCCGCAGGACACCTTATGCTCACATGATATTGGTCGAGAGGCTTATTTGACAACTTTTCTCTCTTAGTGGATCTGCTTCTTTCTACTCCCTAGCTCGGGAGCTCGCACCATCCGCCCTTCAGTGTTTGTGATGGCAAGTCGGATTGCTCGCGGTGAGAGAGCCTCCTTGGCCGTGCCAGTCTTAGCCAATGTTTACAGGAGCTTGCGGGGTTTGACTTCTTCACGCGATCCTTCTCGTTGTAGGGAGCTGGTGCCTTGGCACTTCATTAGCGGGTGGCGACACATGTATTGGTCTAGTGTATATCATCATCTTTATCATCAGATTTGAGGGCCAGCTTGCCTATCCTGGGTGACTTAGCCGGTACAGATCCTACCTCTCTGACTCCGGAGGACGCTCGCTTCAGGTTTTATCATAGCCATGATCATCTGAGACTAGATCGCGCCATATTAGCTGCTCATCACTTAGCTAGGGCCACTTACAGATTCTTGATTGATGCGACGCCCTCTTCTAGGTATTCTACCCCTCTCAAAGGTCAGCCGGATGTCTTGGATTATTTCATCAGCCTTCGTGACAGATTCTTACCACTCCGCATCGGTGATTATGCTTTCAGAGAGCCTTATTCTCCGCACATGTGTGCGCATCAGTTTGCCTTAGATCAGAATGTGCCTACCTTCCTTTTTCTCCCTGAGTCTTTGGGAGTTGATCTCGAGGGTCTTGGATGGTGCTATTCGCATCTTTTTCGATTGGAGACGGGCTCCCGCTTTCAGATGACAGTATTATTTATGTCTTCAAAAAAGAGTCACTTAGGTTGCCTCCTAAGAAATATTTTATTTTAGGTCTCAAGCTCGACCCTACTGTGCTAACTTTAAAAATCTTAAAACTAAACCGGAGATCTGTCGGACTTCATTGCTCTCCAAGACGTCAGAAAAACTAAGAAATTACTTGGGTTGCCTCCCAAGAAGCGCTTTATTTTAGTTCTCAAGCTCAATCCTTCTTACTTCAGTTCTTTGGTGGAACCCTTAAGGCATTTGAGTTGGTCTCAAGTTTGCTGGGAAGTTTGTCTCGGTCTATGGAAGTAGATGCATTGTTGGGGTTTTCATTCCCAACCTCTCTTGCATTCAGCTTGGCAAGCTTAGCGTTGATGGCTTACATATGTTCCAACATAACTTGATTCATTTTCTCTTGGTCTTTCATGAACTCAGTCAAGGCTGGGACAACATATGGGGGTCTCTGTTGGTTAAACTGAGGCTTATTGCCCTGGTTCGGGAAATAAGTATTTTGGTAGAAGTTACAGTTACTATTTTCAAAAGCTTGTAAGAACTGTCGGATCCTTTGGTTATTTTGATATGAGTTCTAGTTATAGTTGCCGTAATTCTATGAACCTTTTTCGTCCCTAAACTCATTTCTGGAACTCAGGTGAATCCTTCGGATAGAGTTTGTATGGTAGACTTGTCATAAATGGAGGTTCGTTGTTGACAGAGTTAACCTGTTACGCCCCTTCATCAGGCTGTTTCAGCGGACACTCCTGATAACTATGTCCTTCATCTCCGCAGAGGTCGTAAGACACCGGTTGAAACTGTTCAACTACCTTCATTTGCCGGCTCTGCTGGAGTTGCTTCTATAGGGCGTCAATCCTGGCTGAGAGTGTCGAGAATTGATCAAGTTCAATTCTTCCGCCACTGTCACCTCCTTTTCAGCGGTCATGATCCATTCATTGCTCCCGTGTGGCTAGCCGGTCAAAGAGCCTCAGTGCTTCGTCGGACTCCATTTGCATGAAGTTGCCACCCACCGCAGAGTTGACTAGCATGCGATTACTATTTGTTAGGCTTTCGTAAAAGTCTTCCACAATTATCCAGTCTAGGATGTTGTGGTGGGGACACAAGTTCAACAATTCTCTATACCTTTCCCATACCTCACTCATAGACTCATCGGCAGCTTGCCTAAATGTCAAGATTTACGCCCTAATCTTAGCGGTCCTTTTATGAGGAAAGAATTTACTCAAAATTAGATTAGAGAGGTTGGCATAGGTACCAACTGAGTCTCTGAAAAGTGAGTTAAGTCATTTCTTGGCTCTGTCTTTCACGGTAAATAAGAAAAGAGCTAACTTGATATAGTCTTTGGAAGCTCCGTTCGGCCGGACCGCTCTTAGACATTGAAGAAAAGTTTGGATGTGATCGTGTGGGTCTTCGTGTTCCAACCCGTGGTAGCAGTTGTTTTGTAGGATACTGATGGTGCTCACACCATAACTGGAGGGTTCTTCGGTTAGATGGGGAAGTCTGATCGGGCCCCTTGCATTAGTGACTCGTCGTGCTGCGTAGTCCAGCAGCATTCTTGGCATGAACTGCCCTTCACCAGCTCCGCCCAGTGGTGGATCTTCACTGTTGCCGACGTGATCCCTTTGATTCCTGACTCCGTCAGCTTGATTGTTTATATTGTTGTGAGACCCTTTTTCACGCGCTTCGCACCGCCGGGATCGGTTGGCGATGGGATGCGGAAGAAGGACACGGAGATCCCTCCTTAACGTGCACTTTCTTGGTGTCGACGCCGGCTGGTGCCGCCGTCTTTAGACTTGTGGGAATGCACATTTAGGGGGTTTTAAGTGATTGTAAATTCTTATAGATTCCGATGGGCGCAAGCCCCCACTGTTAATTATCCCGGGCTGTTAACCTCGAGGCACCTCTAGATCTTGAAAGGGGGAAGTAAATAGTATAGCTAAATAATGGTCAAGTGGTCGTGTACCCTCATGATCGGGGATCATTAGGGCATCCTGGATTTGCCAAAAGATTGATCCAGTGAGATATGGAATGAAAGACGAACCTACTACAGATCGGTTCAGTCTTTACCGCCCCGAGAGATAACCTTACTACAGATCAGATTAATCTCTACGGAGGGGTTCGAGGTTAGTCTACTACAGAACGACTCGACCTCAGTTGATCTAGAAGATAAACCTACTACAGAACGGTTCAATCTTAACTAGTCAACGACCAATCACACAAAATACAACTCGAAGCACTAAGCCGGTTGATCTTGAGGTTGGTGAATCAGGAGAAGGGCGGATATGGCCCACATGGTACTTCTCTCTTCTCTTCTAGATCATGGATTCTAGGCACTAAGCGGACCCATAAACCTAGGAACACAACTGCACACAAGGTCAAACCTGAAGCACTAAGCCAGCTTGACGTTGAGGATGAATCTACTATAGAACGATTCGATCCTCCAGACTAGAAGACAAAACTCATTAACGAGGTGGTTGAGTCTTACTAGCTTGTTTGGTCGTGAACTACTTATTCACGACATAGGGCCATCATGATATCATCTCCTCGGACACCACGATGCTCTCCCTTTTGTGTTGTTGTCATAATCTTAGTCATTCTCTGACGTACGTCGAGATGTTCTTGTCTCAATTGACTATACTGGATGTTGCATTACTTGTGCACAAATCATTGTATTACTCCTCATCATCTTATGTGAGCATGTTTGAGCACCTCTAAATCATGGGTTCTGAATATTCAACTGATTTCCAGATTCAGTGTTATCTTGTGTACAAAATTAAACTCGGGGCTCACGGCTGGTCTAATGTTGAAACAAGTTTATCAAAAGGGGCAAATCACAAAACAAGCCATTTCAGAATCTACCATATTGTTGTGACTTATCAGCAATCAACAAGTTGTGTCACCACCTTATTAATCGTTACAACGCCTCAGCATATCGTTATAATATTTCAGAAGAATATCAGACTTATCAGGGAGCTGGTCAATGAAGGTCAAATTGTTACCAGCACTTTGTGAAACGTTACAACGATATAATGAACCGTGTAACGATTAAGGGAATCGTCACAACGATTCCTCAAAATGTGTTGACTTGTCAGAGCATAGTCAAATCATTGTCAACGTTTTGTAAATTGTTCAACGTTCTGATAAAGTCGTATGACGACTCACCAAATTGTTATAACGATTCCTCATTTTTTTTATTATTATTTATATATTTTTTTATTATCATTGTATGTATTTGTTTACCCCTGAAAATTCGGGGAATTAAAAAAAGTAACTTGGATAAAATATTTAAAATTCAAGGAGAAATTTTAAAAGCCCGAAGAGACTTAATGCAAGTCCAGAAGCACCACGAAAAAAGAAGAATTCAGTGAAATGCTCAAAAGTCAAAATTCCTAAGAAAAGAATTAAATGCCGAAGCTCTACAAATTCAAATCGAAAACCTCTTCGAAACCTAAAATCTCAAAACTCAAATTTTATGGTAAAATAAAATTCTCCATAAAATTCTGAGAATTTTCATATATTACTTGATATTTTTGGAGTTACGGAAGTCAAGGAAATTCCAAATTATCGATTAATATAATAAAAAAATTAATTAATCAAGCGTTAAAAATTAATTGATGCTTGACCAAGGGGGAAAATGGTAAATAAAAATTACCATAAATTTTGTTATATTTCAAGGAGTTTTTGAGCAAATTTTGGTGCAATTTGGACAAAAGGGATATTTGAGAAACAATTTAAAAGCAAAGGAGAAATAATAAAATCAGCAAATGAAGGGCTCCAATTAAAAATCAAAATGGAGAGGGGCTAAATTTGAAAATGAGCATTGCTACAGTCCCGAGCTGCTACAGTACCGAGCCTCTCCATGGTGTAAAATTCAAAAATGGTGATGGTGCTCCCGTGCGATGAAAACCCACATATTATATACCGTTGGAAAGAGCACGGAGAGGAGAACACAATGAGATAAAGAACTTGCAAAATGGTTGAGCGGTTTGGAAGAAAACTCAAGAGGAAGTTTCCAATCCAAAAATGAAATTGAGCAATCCGAGCCATAATTGATCAAATTGACACTTCAAACACCTTCTCCATGGTCACAAGAGATTGTTTGAGGGCTTAGTTGAATTTCATAAGTTTTAAATTGGTGAGACCACGAACTCGCA
>CAXKVV010001091.1:0-32140 GCA_964058805.1 Schoenoplectus triqueter | reverse complement strand
GGATTGATTGTCAGAGACAAAATTGAATATATTAATGGAGAAATCACTATATTAGTATCGGTTGCTACTGGAGCACCAACTGAAGATGAGAAAAAGGTCATCACAGAGTGGTAAAAGAATGACAATAGATTTGTTGGATGGCTGCTAGCAGTAATGAAGCCTCACATAGTTAAAATCATGACATATCAGAACACTGCCCAACAGATATGGGAGAAAGCCGAGAAACCGTATGGTAAGAAAAAGAACCACTCTCACATCTATCAAATTCAGCAAAAACTCCAATTGATCAAGCAACAACCAAAACAATCAATCTCCAAGCTCTTATATGTTGAGAATTGATTCAAAATATATTTTTGGAAATTATTTTGGTAGAGATAATTTTAGCAAAGACATAGAATGATTATAGGGTTATTTTAGGAAAGACAAGAGCCAAAATTAGTAGACAATTATATTTAGGAAGTAATGGAGTTAGTGGGGTAATTTATAGAAAGTAGTGGATGATATTTTAGTAATGTAGTAGAGTTAATTTAAGAAAGTTCTATGCTATAAATCATAGAACATTATGCAATTGTATGTCTCCAATATGCAATGAGTTAAGAAGAGAGTTTCAGTAGAAATTATTTATTTGTTTGTTTATTTCATGGTCCTTGCATTATTCCAACATTATCTCCCTTACAAGAAAAACCGATGAATTAAAACTATACATACCTCCTACCTCTGATTTAGAGGAAATTCAACGAAGAGAGGACCAATATGATGTATTTCACTTCTTAGCAAGCTTGGATTCAAGATATGAAACTATTAGATTACAAATCCTTTGAGCACACGACTTGCCCTCTCTCAATGATGTAATGGCTAGAGTGGTGGGAGAGGAAATAAGAAGGGCCGTGATAAGCTCTCAACCGACCAACGATCAAGAAGCCAAAGTTTTAACCACTTTCTTTCGAATCCAAAACACTAAATCAGAGATGAAGGGAACCCAAGCGATTTGATGCTAGCATTGTAAGAATACGGGGCATAGAAAGGATGGATGATGATTCCTCCATCCTCATTTCTGACCAAAAGGGCTAAGGAGGCAAGGTGATGAACACAAGGGGGAGAAGAAGAGCTTCGCTATCGAAATGAAGAGCAAAATAAGACATCTGGTATATCTTTACATGCTTATTTCCTCAAAAAATAATAAATGAATTTTAGATTCGGAAGCAACTGATAATATGACCGGAGATGAAAATTCACTTCTCAATTTTAGAAAATATGACACCAAATAATATGTGACTGTTGCAAATTATGAAAGAATCAAAATTGTAGGAGATGATTCAATTAGATGTTTTTCAAAAACAATTTCAAATGTCTTTCTTTTTAAGTGCATCAAATTTATTATCAATTAGAAAAACTCACAAATGAATTGAATTGTAGACTCATTTTTTCATCAAAAAATAACCTTATTATATTTATTAAAAAATGAAGTTAAAGTTTTTTTTATAATTTTAAGATTTTTATAATTTGATAGAAAATCAATATAATACAAAAATTAAAGTTTTTAGATCCGATAATGGAATCAAATTTATGAATCAAGTTTTGCTAGTTTCTTCAAACAAATTTATTTTGTTGCATCAAACATCATGTGTTTACACTCCAGAGAAAATGAAGTTTTTAAAATAAAAAAATAAATATTTATTAGAAATGACATGAGTTTTATTATATCAAAATAATATTTCAAGAACTTATTAGTGGATGTTGCTTTCACTTCCACATATTTGATTAACTGTCAAGTACTGGTTTAGATTGTAAACGTTCATTAGTGATCCTTTAACAAAGAAAAATCATCATTGATTATTTAAAAGTCTTTTGATGCATGTACTTGTGATGTTTTCAATGACAACAAGTAAGATAAATTAAATTTTAGAACTATCAAGGCTATTTTCTTTCATTATTCCACTAAAAAAAAAAGCTACTAATGTTATGATCAAATTAATAAAAAAAATTACATCTCTAGGAACGTCAAATTCCAAAAAAATGAGCATTTTTACATGAAAAAATTTAATGAGTAAAAAATCCAAGAACCATGAAATATTATTTCATTCTTTTAAGAACCCGAGACCTATGAAGAAATAGTGCAAATAGTGCAAGAAATTAAAAATGAATAATTAGAAAAAATTTCTCAAAATGATGAACAATTAGAAGAAAATATTGAGAAAATACCTCTAAGAAGATCAACTCGAGATATATAACCTTCTACAAGGTTGAGAGACTTTATGTCTTACAAGGTACAACACCCTCTTCAAAATTTCCTTACTTATGATAATGTTTCAAGGCACCATATTATTTTTTTAATTTCAATGTCAAAAGAATAAAAGCCTACACAATATGATGATACTATTAAAAAATCTCAAATGGTGTAAGTCAATGGAGGAAGAGCTAAATGCGCTAGAAAAAAAATAAAACTTGAATAATTACTCAATTATTAAAGAATAAAAAATCAGTTGGGTGTAAATGAATACACAACAACAACAACAATAACAACAACAACAACAACAACAACAACAAAGCCTTTAATCTCAAATAAATTGGGGTAGGCTTGGGTGTAAATGAATATTCAAAATTAAATACAATAGCGACAGAACCTTAAAACAGTATAAAACCTGATTAGTTACAAAATGTTATACCCAGACATAAGGTATAGACTACCAAGAGGCTTTTGCACCCATTGTCAAGATGAATACTGTTAGGATTCTTTTTTCAATAGCGATAAATCAAAATTGGACTTTGTATCAATTAAATATAAAAAAATGTCTTTTTTATGACAATACCACCCAATCACAAGGAAGAGGGCAATCCTAACTTGATTTGTAGGTTAAAAAAATAATTTATATTTTAATGTAATCTCCAAGAGTTTGGTATGGAAAATCAAAATCTTATTTAATTTCTTGTTGATTTATAGCTAGTAAGACTGACTATTCTTTATTCATTAATTTAGACAACTAAAATACAAACCATAGTTTCTGTAGATTATATAATTATTATGGTAATAATCTAGAGAAGATTAAAAAGGTCAAGAAACAATTAAGAGACAATTTTGAGAATAAAGACTTAGGTTTTTTAAAATATTTCTTAGACATTGAGATTGTAGTTTCATCAAAGAGGTTTTTCATTTCTCAAAGAAAATATATGTTAAATTTATTAATGGAAACAGATAAATTAGGGTGTAAGTTGACATCAACTCCTATTGATAGTAAATATAAATTAAATATTGAGAATGGAAACCCTTATTAATCAATTTCAACAATTAATGGATAAATTAATTTATCTTATCGTAACTAGACCCGACATTTCATATTTAACTAAACATATAAATTATTTTATTTCAAATTGGCAAATTTATATATTCACCTAGGACATCTCACTTAGATTCTATTGATAGGATTCTAAGATATTTAAAAGGTACACTCGA
This sequence comes from Schoenoplectus triqueter, assembly GCA_964058805.1. Taxonomy (NCBI): domain Eukaryota; kingdom Viridiplantae; phylum Streptophyta; class Magnoliopsida; order Poales; family Cyperaceae; genus Schoenoplectus; species Schoenoplectus triqueter. Next base: position 28,689 of record CAXKVV010001091.1, on the reverse strand, counting down.
AAAGGAATTTATTTTAAAAATAATAATTCTAATGAAATATGTGACTATTTCGATGTAAATTGGGCCGAAAATTTTGATCGAAATTCAACTATTATTTTTTGTAAATTTGTATGTAGGACCATAGTCACATGGAGAAGTGAAAAATAAAATATCATGGCTCACTCTAGTGTTGAAACAGAACCGAGCTATGGCATCAACCACGAGTGAGTTGATTTGAATCAAACAACTCCTTGAAGATCTAGGAATCAATCATCAAGCTTCAATGAAAATATTTTATGATAATCAAACCGCTAGACACATTATATCAAATCTCGTGTTTCATAAAAGAACAAAACATATTGTGGATAAATTGTCATTTCATTCGAGAAAAAATTCAAGTCAGAGAAATCAAGACTCCATACATCAAGAGTGAGAACTTGCCGATATGTTCACAAAGAGATTGAATTCGAGAAAATTAAAAAATATATATATAGACTAGTTAGGGATGATAAATATTTTCTCACCCCTAATTTAAAAAGAAGTGTTAAGTTTAATGATTAAGAAATAATTACTAGGAAATAGATTTAGGGAATGAACTTAAAGGTTATAGTTGTTTTATCATTGACTCATTTAAAAAAATCAAGAAAATAATATGTAAATATCACTTTGACCTTGTTTTTTTTTCGTTAATTATACCGTTAGGTACTGAGTATAGCACCGAATGTACCAATGGTAAGTACAATAATCAGAAAATATTTGTCATCACTCAATTCTCTTCTCTAGCACTGTTTTTATCTCTTTTGGTCAGCAATTAATATCAAGAAATTCTACAATCTAGCTAATTTCTTGGGAAAACGTTTAGATTTATAAGCTAGTTTAATTACTCATGACCGAGGTTGACAAGCCCGGTGATCTGAGATACGCATGCAATGATGCCCCTGATAGTCCAGTAGACTGCGGTTGGAATATGTGTCAGCGCCACCTGAACTTCGACGGATTCGGCAACCAAGTACTCACTGGGGAACTCATTGAACTCAATTATGCACCAAGTCACATTAACCATTGCCTTGATCAGGTGCTTCACAGCATCAAACCTTTTAAATAAGAGTGTAAGAAATAATTCATAGAATGTAGTACTGGATTTTTACTTTTGAGTTGAATTAAAAAAGAAAATGAGTGAGAAAATTCAACTTCATAGATGATAGATTAGGAGAATAGACCTTGGTTTGAGGAGGTCAGGAAGCTGCCTTATCGTTCTCCTGAAATGTTCGTAGGTGATATTAAATGCAGCCAAAGCAAGGACCACTTTCGTGTCCCAGTCAAAGGTCGATAACAGGTGCAAGATTCCCATTGTTGTTGCGTGCGCATCATTGCCAGGGGTTGAGCACTTGTATGTCATCTGCACAGTTCATGGGATAATTAAATGTTAACTGATATGGAAACTAAATTCTCACCTTTTGGCTTCCAAAGATGTTGCACATTATTAACTATTAAGCAATGAAGTACTTAAATTAAATGTACAATAAATATTTAGAATTTTTCAACTCCAAATTAAGAGTTGGAGTATGTAATTAACTATTTTATTATGAATGTGTTTATTAGATCTAATTACCTCAGAAGCTATCTTGTGAATTGTATAGGAGAGGAGTTCAAATGGGTCAACCTGGCGATGCGCCTTATCTTCAATCAATTCAACTGAAGGGTGTGCTGTCTATCATGATTGGATGACACATGCCAAGAAAAAAAAGAACAAAATTTTATTTTCATCAGTACAACAACGAATGGAGTATCAGCCCCAACTCCTAAGTGAGTCAATTTCTCTAACCAATTTTTGAAAACTACTTATGATCATTGAATTTAAAATCAGTTCATTCAATTCTAATATGAATTTTTTTACTCAAAAAAAAATTCTGAATATAAATTTCAGAAAAACCTGGTATGTACAAGGCATGCTTGCCCAAATTTTCATAATATTTGATCCAACACTAATAACATATATAGTAGCACCATAATATATGTAACACTTAATTATCAGGATAATTAAAGAGCAATACAACAATGGTGATGGGTGTGCCACGACGAAGCGTATCCTCGACAACATGCATGAGAGGCCTGACATCGAAGTCACGCCCATCAGGTGAGTGCGTCGCCTGGATCTGTTTCATCACAATGCTGTCATCAGAGGAGGTGAACATGTGCTTCTCTCCCCTCAGACTCGGACTGTCATGGTGCCGGTATTGGCTGCTGTAGGTGTCAAGGCCATTGCAATGAAGGAAAAAAAAATTAAGATTTTACTACGTGGTGTGTGTGTAACCCACCCGCTCACTAATTGCTTGAGTTGCACTTGTTGTAGTGCATGGATGATATCGCTGGTTCTTGCAAACCCTATTTATAGGAGTTGTGGTATGGATGAGTCCAGTTCTGGTATGAATATGATGCTTTGCTTTTGTTGCACTCTGTGTGTGTTTTGGCATGTATGGACAATTATTTGAGATGGCTATGCTTGAAAGTAAGGAACAATACATTGTGCTTCATATATGATTTTGCAATATTTTAAATGGACAAGAAGAGAATGTTTCTCATTAACTAGAGAAATTTTTTGACAATTTAATAGTATGGTGGTAGATATATTAAATCATGTTCTATCTCAATGTTAAAGCATGTTCTATCTCAATGATGACTATAACATATACTGGGCAATGCGATAATTGTATAAATTTGTTGATCTATCTGAAATTATCATTTAGATTTGTAACTGGCAATTACATTAACATAAAACTTTTGTAAAATTTACTAGCTGTTAATTGAAGTTCGGATTTATTTTAGAAATGAAGTGATATAGAATTGATTGATAGATAGACAATTGTAATCTTGTGATAAACAGATCTTCCTTTACAATTGCAGGAACCAAAACGTTCTTGCATAAAGGGTTCAAATTAAACAGGTGACAACAGAAATAGCCTCAAGACAAGTGAAACAGAAGAACCCAAAAACCTTAAAGATTAAAAGACAGATCAGGATATATATTATGATAGAACAACTGCTTTGCTTCGTCATCAGGTTTCCTGGTATTTCTTTTGCCACTTGCCTATATCATATCCGTGGGTCCAAATATCTTTGGGTCAGGTTGAATCAAATTGAATGATTATTTGTTCATATCAAATACTGAATATATTGAAATCATATTGTAATTTTGGATAGGTTATATAATAATTAACTTCGATCGATGCAATTTGAAAACTTCTTGAGATTAATCAAGTGCTGATAAAATAAAGCTATTAATTTTTCTAATTGAGCGGATGACAAAATTAACTCCGCGTAAACTAATTCTGAATAGTTCGTCCAAATGAGGAAAAAAGAGTAGGGTTGCGACTAAAGTGGTAAGCCAATAATAAATTAAACAATCGATCTTTATGAAAATCAAATCCAGACTCTCAATTTATTTGAGATTAAAGGTTTTGATGTTGTTGTAAGTGGGTGGCAAAATTAATTTATAACTTGCATCAAAATTTACTAAATCTTTTAAATATTGTCTAAACTTTAAAAGATATATAATTTTTTTTTATTTTAGTTACTGTTTAGTTGTCAAATTGTCAAATAATTTTTTTCTGGATTAATCCATTCTTCTTAAATTTGTTGAGAATTAGATTTAGAAAATAATGGGTTTTGGGCCTCAAATATATTTCATCATTGGCCCAATAAGAAAAATAATTGGAGATACAATAAGTCACCTCTACCATTACTCCAATGAGAAATAGTACCATTACAATACCGTTGGTACCACTTGATATCAACCTCATATATATAGCATCTGTTGTATGTATATGTAATATATAAAAAAACAATAAAAATTACTTTTTCTCATCATCAATACTGATTCAATACAATAAGCAACAAATTCAACATGATATCAGAGCAGGTCTAATAGTATCAACCATCTCATCATCTACCCGCAACAAAGGCCATCCAAACTGCAAAAGCAGTTGGCACCAACCTTAAACCCAAAATACCAGCAATGATACATTTGTTCTCATCAGTCAATACCAGAAGGTCCAGAGCGATCAAAGGTATCAAAAAACAAAGCAAGTCACAAGCCTATCTCAGCAAATAAGCGAGGCAACAATAGTTCAGAAACTAAGAAAAATCAGCAAAGACTGAGGAGACCAGCACAAGGCCAGTCTTCAACTCAGCAATTGGCAAAAGTCTCACCTCCAACAAAAAAGGGGGCAACAGAATACTGTCAAAGCAGTGTCAGAATCAGCAAAAAAAACAAACCCACATCAAAGAATCAAGGTAGCATCCATGATGCTACAACAGAACACTTCAAAATGAGGCAGCTGGTGGAGTAGCTATCCATGATGCTACAACAGAACACTTCAAAAAAATCTGGTATTGTTGTTAATCATATTTTAAATTGCTCAAAAAAATGGATACTCGATTCAGGAGCAACAGACTATATCACCGGTAACAAAAACCTAATCAAGATTTGTGACGGTTGCCAGTGGAGATAAATTGAAAATAATAGGAAGTGACTAAATTGATCTTTTTTTCAAAAAAAAAAAATCAAATGTATTGTTGCTGCAAAATTGTCCTGCAAATCTACTTTTCATTACTAAAATTGCTTAAGAATTGAATTGTGACATTATATTTACATCAAAAAAGAGTGATTTTTTAGGAATGAAAAACGAAGAATATCATTGGTGAAAGTTTTTTAAAAAATAGATTTTATTATTTAAAAGAAGAAACATGCAATTTTTTGGCAAAAAGGGAAGAAGAACTTGGCACTCTTTGGACTTTTAGGGGTAATTTTGAAAAAAAATAAATATGTTTTGGAGTGGCATTTAAGAAAATTTAAATTTTAAGATGATATTTCACTAATTTTGAAGTTTTGAAGTGACATAAAATTAATTTTCCTTAATTTTTTTATTTACATTCCATATGATACGTGCAAATGGTCTAATAATTTAAGTAATATTTAATTAAAATGGCCTCCAAGAGGTCATAAATTCAAACTTTCATAATACAAAATGAAATTTATGAGTTAAACTCTCATTGTTCTCTCAAAAAAAAAATTCTATACAGAATGCCTATGCAGATACAAATGCATACAAATAATCAAAAATTCGTACACGGATAGCGTTACAATTGATCATGATCCAAACAATCAATTTTATATATGTCAGATACAAATGCATACAAGTCATTCAGCTATAAATTTTGAATCAGTGGGATTGTGTTGGATCAATATATTTAAGATTGAGAGTGGTGATTTTGTCAAATTTGATAAAATTTTAAGAACAAGAAAAAAATTATAAACATATTTTTTGAACTTAAGACTGATTGTGTTTCAATTTAAATCATTTGATATTAAGTACCATTAGAATTTAATACGCTAACATATTAACTAATAATTTAATAATATGGTCTCGAGAACAAGGAGACAGTGGGGCGAGGAGCAAAAGTTTTAAAAATAAAAAAATATATGAACGTGACAACTCTCTGGCCAATTTTCAAGACCATTGGATATAAATGCTGCCACGTACACTTGGAAAAAATAATATATATATTTTTTACTTAAAGTTGGATAAAGCACATATGAAATTCTAAAAAGATTATTGGTTGCATGCAACTTTTATTTTTTGGAAACGTGCCCTTAGGAGGTTAAGTACATAATATTTTACATTAAACCTTAATTAAACTACCTAGTGAGCCCTTATTGATATCATTGATAATTAGTGACCTGCACGCAATTGTTAAGCTATTGAGGAACAATTAATAACCTCAATTTACGCTTGTGCTGTGCGGAGGATTGGAAGATGATGGTAGCAACTAGAAAAAGCGAATGGTATTGAGAATTAAAACACATGATCGAACCTCTGACAATTAATGAAGCTAACGCATATGGAAAAACATAATTTATCTCAAATCAACAACAGCATGATCAGTCGTTTTGGAAATGGACTAAAAATATGGAAATTTCACAGTCAGAACCTTTCGCAACCGCAATGTTGCAAGAAAGACCAAGTAATTGACAATTTTACAATATTGTAATGAAGGTCATTTCTATATTTAGAGACCGGATTCGGCACTTTTTTTTAAGTGTTAATATTCTCTTCTCATCGTGTGTTGGAATTTGAACCCGTGATCTTAGTAATAACGATAATATCACTAATACAATTCAATTCAATTCATAATTTTAATCAACACACGCATACAATAATTTGCGCGTTGAATTTACACCCTAATTCATTATATATCCGATAAAAAAAATTTGTGATGCTCAACAACAAAATCGTAATAATTTGATTTATATTGCTATACATAATAATATTTAACTAATTTTTAAAAATGAAATTTTTTAGCAACAAAAAATGAATTGCAGAATAGAAAAAAAAAATTGAAACAATGTAAAGCGGACTATTTGAAACTTATTATGCATCTATTGAAACATTTAATTTTTTTTTGTTTTAACATTGTCATATTTCAATTAGTATGCATTTATTTGGGGAGCTGATGTTGGGATTTTATGAGTGTGACTAGTGTATAAATTTAAAAATTTTCATCTAAAACATCAAAAGGATCTCGTATGTGACTTAGACTGAACCAAATACAAGTTACAAACTAAATTAATATACCTTTGATGCGTGCTTGAGTCATCGGAAGGGCAGGAAACGATCGGGAGACGTGCACGACACCGAGAGACCAACCGAGATCTCCTCCAACGGTATCCACCAAGAACAACCCACAAACGCCTTTCAAACTCATGCTAGGGCAATTGAGAGTGTTCTCCTTGATCCTCTGATCCTTCTCCACGAATTCTAACTCTTAGAGGTGGTGGAAAGGGTTCTCAACACATGAGAGAGTCAAAACTGGTGCAGCAGAATTTCGGTGCAATTAGGGACGAAAAATCTCGGGTTTCTTGACTATAGGTATGATCTTTTTTTAGATGAAAAACATTCACTAATAGTTGGCCACGTCCTGTTCAAATTTAACTATTTTTGGAGTAAGATAACCGTCCGAACTTACTAAAAAATCGAACCGTACGCAGAACCGCACTGTGCAAAAAACTGCCCATAATTCACTCTTTTCAGGGCCGTACGGGGTCTGCATGTGTCCCGAAAATATTCTCCGGGACCTATTTTTGACCCGTTTTGACCTATCTATCAAACTCTTTGATAGATATACTTAATTAATCATGTCTAATGATTAATTAACTCATCTTAATTCTAGAGAACTCATATCAAATGATCAAAAAATGTTTATAGACTTTGTTCTTATACGGTGTGACCATTTGGGACCTTTATACACTTAGCAATGAGATTAAAATATTTTTAATCATCATAGATCATAAGCGGCACTTAGCAATATGCATTGTGACCCCTAAGAAATACAAATATAATGTACGCTATAAATATCTTGGTCTTGGACGACGACAATCATCCCGAGCTCATTCCATGTCACATGATATCCATAACGGTGAAAAATAAGAACGTATCATTTTTACACTATATTCTTTATCTAGGGGCACCCAATTTAGATATCATCGCTCACGTTAATAAATGAGAGGGACATCGGTATTCTTGATTCGTACTTCTTCTTCATACAAAAGACGTACATCGAGATAGAATCTGTATGGCTGCCAGTTACGGACAACGTTAGATAATATCTATAAATGCAAATCATTTGTATAAGAAGAACACTCATCTCATACCTAAGAATTAGTAAGCAAATAAAATATTAATGACACGAACACAATCCTTATAGTATTTTATTACAGATCAAGTCCAATAATATGTCAAACACATTATTTGTGTAATTGAGCCGATAACACTTATCATATGACTTGTGAAACACAATCATCACTCAACTTACACACTAATCTTAGTTAATTATTGTTCCTTGGTAGTCAACAGATTAGAGACATTTTAGAGTTATTATTAATTAATACATATGTTTCACAATTGAGTCCAACTCAATATACAAATAATAAACAACTCAAGGAACAAATGATATATTATATATAGTCATCATAATACATAAGCTAAGTATAATCATCACATGATTGACTGTAGATCACTCTAACACTAACAGCTGATACACAACATCATAGATACATCGTCTATGCCGACTTTATTATTCACGTTAAATGAGTTAATATTCATATTAATAATTTTATTATGGAATTTATTTTGTATACTACTTTGTTATTAAAAAAATGAGTTATTATTCATATTAATGATATTAATTTAAATTGAATAATAAAAATATAATATACTATAAGTTACATCATAAAATCGTTAACATGAATAATAACTCATTTAACTTGAATAATAAAGTTTCTGCATGATATTAAGATGGTACATCGTGAATTCTTTCTTAATTATATTGACATAAAATAATTTACTTCATGAGCAAGTAGCAATATTTTATTTTGTTAATAACAACCAATCAGGTATTAATATTTTATTTTGTTAATATAATAAAAAATCACAATAGTAGATGTATATCCCCATTGAAATCAATGTTGAAAAATATATAGTAGTAAATTCAGATAGAAACTTCAATAAAGAAACAAAAAAAAATATTAGAAGACATCGTTGTAATGCATATATAAAATTGATAATCTTAAGTAAGATTAGAATATTTACCACAAAATAAAGAATTTAGAGAAGTGATTATCACATACAAAAAAAAGTTAAGTTCGGCACTTCCATCAATGACATTACCTAGAAAATTTATTACAAGTTAATAACATATTTGGATTTATGGGCCACTGCATGATATAATTCTTAATTGATGTAATCCAATTATTTTTTGGGTATAATTTAACTTATATAATCATGATAATAATTTTTGCTATAAATTATTATTATATATATCTTGCAATTAAATTCTTTAAAAAATATTTTTTTAGACTCAGATTTGAAACATGCAAAATTTATCTCCCAAGATGTTCTAAGATCACTTTGCGGAGAGGAGCGGATTCAATAAATTATCAAATAATTTTTTGAAGGAATATTATATCCCTCTCCAATCATTTATCCCCATTTTTTGTCCCAGCAAAAATTTCCCTTTTTTGATCGGTTTTGGTTTTACTTATTTCCGTTTTTGGCATTAACGCTCCTTAATTATTCGCTAGTGAAAGAATTAATAATTCAAATTTTTTTAGCGAGAACCGCTCCCCACCATCTACAACTATACATAACTCAAATCTACGTATTTCACATCTAGTTTCTCTTTACCGAATTTTTTAATAATATATATAACTTTAGAGACAAATATAAATAGTATCAATAAATCACCAACTCTAGTTATGAGAAGATCGTAAAACACTACTACAGAAACAAGCTATTGTAGCTGCACTTTTATAGTTGTTGTAGTCAATAGCCGTTATAAAAACAGGTCAGTGGCACTGTTGAAAATAATTGGAAATATTTAATAGCGGATTTTGTTTAGTAACCGCTATAAAAGTGTGTAATAGCGGTTGCACCGAAGGAGCCGCTATTAAAAGTTAGATTCAATAGCGGTTGCACCGAAGGAGCCGCTATTAAAGGTTTCAGTAGCGGTTTTCTGCTTCCAACCGCTATTAAAATCTAACCTAAACTTAAAACGTCCAGCATCGCGAATTCATCTCCCCAACCCAGCCGTCAGTAGCTGATTTCTTCTCCAACCAGCTTGCTATCCAACTACACACACCATTAATGAGCTTGATATCCAACTATACACAATCTCATTAATACAAACAACTAGCTAGCTGATCTCCTCTCTTGATCAACTCTTTATTGAAGGTAATTAAATATTTTCCACTAATTTTATTATTTTTCACTAAAATTTATTGTTATTTATAATTTTTGAACTAGAAATAATGCATACATATTAATTTTGTTGTAATTCTGTTAAATTGCAGCAGTTAATTCAGCATATTCCATCTTCATAATCATCACTTCTTAAACAAGTATTTAGAGATTGAACTTATGTAATTACTATCTCTTTTTTATTAGAATCTTGTAATTAGTTTAATGATACATATATATTTAATGTGTTATTTTTCATTAATGAAGAAAATATTTAATCACCTTCCAACTTCATCGCCCTTCTTGATCAGGTTAATTTTAATCACTACCTCATTTTTTTAATGTGTAATTATTTGCATCGCATATAATTGCATACGTATATATAGATACACTTATATATATGTACAAATTGTCATATAGGACCAAAATATCGGAACATGAAATGATTTAGGTCGGTACCCGTTCGGGATTAAACCAATAGGGATTAATCTCGAATAGTCCCCGGTATGGGACTGCTCTTTGAACACTTTGTCTCATTTAGGATTAGTGGATATATGATAGTTGCAATCTGGTATTTGTGAATAATTCGGTTCGATATTTTCCCGGTTGTTCCCACAAATGCGTGCGCATATGCGAATGTGCGTCTGCGTATTCGGGGAGCTGAGGGGAAATACTGCCGGATTTTTTGCAAATACTAGATTGCAACTATCGTATGTTCGCTAATGAGACAAAGTGTACAAAGAGTGGGTTAGGATGGTTGGCTAGCCCAAAACCTTGGTTGGAACATGAGAATAATTATCTTTTTTCATATGGATCCTCGTAGAATGTGGATGTACTCGGAAGATAAAAAATCAGCGGAATACCTGAAAGGAGTTCGAGAATTTATGGATTGTGCCATCGATCACAAGAAATTACGGGGTGATAAGACAATTCTTTGTCCGTGTTCGAAATGTCAGAACTTAGTGAGACACAAGGATGCGGAGCAAGTCGAGCTGCACTTGTATAAAAACAGATTCATGAAATTTTACTCCCTATGGATATGGCACGGAGAGCACATCAAAAATTCTGTGGAGGCAGTGGGGACAAGTCGGATTGTATTAGATTCGGAAGCATGTACGAAAATTTTATGAGATGAAAGTGTAGAAAATGTACGGGATGAATCAAAGAATGAAAATGTAGAAATTACGGAAAATATTGGTAATCAACAATGTACAGACAATGATATTCATTTGGATGAAATAATGAGTGATGTTGAAAATGACTGTGCTTACATTTCCAAAATTTTGAAAAATTTGTTTCGACACGAATCGAACATATCGTTATATCCTGAATGCACAAAATTTTCAAAAATATCCGCTATTTTTAAATTGTACAACCTAAAAGCCAAGAACGGTTGGAGCAATAAGAGTTTTACATCTCTGCTCCAGCTTTTAGGCGAAATGTTGCCGGAAAATAATGTGTTGCCAGATTCGACGTATGGGGCTAAAAAAATATTGTGTCCTCTGAGTATGGAAGTGGAGAGAATTCATGCATGCCCAAATGACTGTATACTTTATCGAGGGGCAGAGTACGACAAACTAGATAAATGCCCGACCTATAATGCAAGTCGATATAAATCGAGGGACAATGACATTGAAGATGGAAAGAAAAAGCCACCAACGAAGGTGTTGTGGTATCTACCTATCATACCAAGGATGCGACGTCTGTTCATAAATCCAACAGATGCCAAATTATTAAGGTGGCACGGAGAGGGAAGGAAAAATGATGGAAAACTACGGCACCCTGCCGACTCTCCCGAATGGAGGACTATAGATAGAAAATTCGAGGATTTTGGGAGGGAGCCCAGAAATTTAAGATTAGGATTGTGTATTGATGGAATGAATCCTTACGGTAACATGAGTAGTCGTCACAGCTTATGGTCGGTCCAATTGTGTGTGTACAACCTTCCTCCTTAGTTGTGCATGAAAAGGAAATATCTAATGATGTCGTTGTTGATTTCGGGTCCCAGACAATCGGGTAATGATATAGACGTTTACTTGGCACCATTAATTGAGGACCTGCAAAAATTATGGAAGGAAGGAGTGGAGGTGTACGATTCATACTTAAAAGAATACTTCTCTCTACGTGCCATTGTAGTCTGTATGGTTAATGATTATCCCGCCCTTGTGAACTTATCCGGTTATAAGAATAAAGGAGCCAAGATGTGTGTCATCTGTCAAGAAGACACGCATACCATACGGTTGACCAACTATAAGAAAAACGTTTATATGGGACATTGAAGACACCTTGCACGGTATCACCCGTATCGAGATTGGACTACGGAATTTGATGGAAAAGAAGAGCTAGAAAAAGCAAGACAACCATTATCTGCAAGAGCTGTTTATGAGACTGAGGAATATCAAGGTCCAGTTTGGAAAAAAATCCTATAATAGTGCTCTAAAGGACTCGATATGGAAGAAGAAGTCCATATTCTGGGATCTTCCTTACTGGCAACATTTGGAGGTTAGACATTGTTTGGATGGGATGCACATAATCAAGAACGTCGCCGAGAGTATAATTGGTTTGTTGCTGAACATTCCAGGCAAGACAAAAGATGGCATTAAAGCGCGAAAAGACATGTTTGAACTGGGGATTCATCCGGAACTTGCCCCGAAGGAGGGAGAAACCCGTACATACTTACCCACAGCAGCTTGGACTTTAACGAAGAAAGAGAAAGAGAGTTTGTTGAGATGCTTAAAGGACCTTAAGGTTCTAACTGGTTATTCCTCAAATATCACGGCAAAGGTGTCGATGAAGGATGTAAAATTGATCGGGATGAAGTCGCATGATTATCATGTCTCGTTGACACAGTTGTTTCCAGTTACAATTCGAGGAATTTTACTTCCACATGTAAGATTGACAATCACCAAGTTGTGCTTTTTCTTCAACTTGATCTGCTCCAAGGTGATTGAGGTTGGAAAATTGTATAAACTACAATCCGATGTAGTGGAAACCATCTGTGAGCTAGAGATGTATTTTCCGCCGTCGTTTTTCGATATAATGGTTCATTTGACAATTCATCTGGTGAGGGAGATAAGGCTGTTGGGACTGATGTATTTGCACTACATGTATCCTTTTGAGAGAGGAATGGGTCAACTGAAGGGGCCGTGTCGGAGTCGTTCTCGACCTGAAGGGAGCATTGTTGAAGGTTACATTGCGGAAGAGGTTGTTGAATTTTACACAAAACACGTGGATGAACTTGATCCCATTGGACTTCCGAAGTCTTGACATGAGGGTAGACTGGAGGGGTTTGGTATAAAGGGATTAAAAATCGAAAAGGTTGATGAGCGCCTATTAGAAAAAGCACATTTCAAAGTCCTCATGGAAACGGTGGATGTGACTTCTTATTTGAACGAGCACCTTGCTGAGTTGAGGATGCAAAATTGATCGGGTCATGAAAATTGGGTCATCAATGAACATAACAAGAAATTTATAAAATGGTTCAAAGACAAAATAAAATCCGAGGGATCGACGAATACGACCTTGGCAATGCTAGCAAAAGGTCCCTCCTTGAACGTTCTTACCCATCAAGGTTTTGACATGAATGAATTTACCTGGTACACAAAGAAATAGGACAACAAGAGCACAGTGCAGAATAGCGGAGTAACAATAGAAGCTTTACCGGCTGACGGCGGTAAGCCAATGCCATATTATGGCCGAATTTTAGAGATATGGGAGCTTGATTACTTAAGCTCAGGGTTCCCGTATTTCTCTGCGAATGGTTCAACCAAAGTGGTGTCAACATAGAAAAGGAAATTGGGTTTACAACAGTCGATACGAACCGATTGGGTTATCGTGATGATCCCTTCGTAGTTGCGAATAAACAAGTAAAGCAAGTATTCTATGTTGCTGATCCGGCTGATAAGAAGAGGCATGTGATTCTTTCGGGCAAAAGACGAATTGTCGGTGTCGGAAATATCACCGACGAACAAGAATACGATCAATTCGACGAAGTACCGCCATTTTCGATGGGTATTGAGGTCAATCCAGCCGAAAAGCGCAACGAGCCTCCTTATTTGCGTTCAAGTACTTTTAAAATTGCGTTCCAATGCTAATTGTCTCAAACTTTTTTATTATTTGGCCCTTGCTAATGTTTTTTTTATCTTGCTAACAGATCACGATGAAGGAGTGTGGGTCCAACATCGTAAATCGAAAAAAGATAAATCACTAATTTAATTTTGTTGTTTTTTATTCCTTTTATCTTACTTTTTTAATTAATTAAATATAAAAAAAATTGTTGTAGCAATTTGTATTTTATTGGAGCAACTTTTAATTTTGTTAATCTTATTTTGAATTTTGTTAATCTTATTGGAGCAATTCGTTGTAGCAATTTGTATTTTATGTCGTGAACCAGAATTTGAATTCGTACTATAGATTTAGAAGTAAAGTAAAAATTAACAATTATAATTCATTAAAAATATTAAAATCTTTCATTCTAACAGAACAATTTTAATTTCTAAATCTCATTTAATATTTAACGTGATGTTTAGTATATGAAACGAAGATATTGTAAACCGAAAAATAAATATAAAAAATATCTTGTCTATTATAGCGGTTCTATTTGAAAATCCACTATAATAGGTCTATTATAGCGATTTTATTTGAACAACCGCTATAATAGATCCATTTCAAAAAAAAGACGCTGCCTCTCACTTGCGCTCTCCTCTCTCACTCGCGACCTCTCCTCTGCCGAACACTAAAACCCTAGCCGCTGCCTCCTCTCTTCTCCTCTCTTCTCCACTACGACCTCTCTTCTCCTCTGCCACCTTCTCTCTTCTCCTCTGCCTCCTCTTTTCTCCTCTCTTCTCTGCCGCCTCTCCTCTCCTCTGCCACCGTCGCCTCTCCTCTCCTCTGCCACCAGTGCCGCTGCCTCTCCTCTCTTCTCCTCAGCCACTAGTGCCACCTGTCGAAGGTATAAATCATTGAATTTTGGATTAATTGTATTTTTTGGTTAAATCTTATAAAATTTCTAGGATTAATTGCTAGGATTAAAATTACTAGGATTAATTGTTCAATTTTTTGATTAAATCTTATAACTATAAATTTGGCCTTTTTCTACAAAATTATTCTATTAAATATGTTCAAAATGTTCAAAATGCTTAAACCCTAGAAGTCGTTAGCCCGTCTGTCGGTGATAGTATAAATCATTTAATTTTGGATTAATTGTATTTTTTGGTTATGGTTAAATCTTGTTAATTATTAAATTTTCTAGGATTAATTGTTCGATTATGGTTAAATCTTGTTAATTATTAAAATTGCTAGGATGAATTTGGCCTTTTTCTACAAAATTATTCTATTAAATATGTTCAAAATGTTCAAAATGTTCAAACTCTAGAATATGTTTTCATTAACAGATATGTCCGGGGAAGGTGCGTCATAGGAAGCTAGCTCTCCCCAGACTAAGAGGAGATCGAAAGCCACGCTCGAGAGGTTACGGAATGACCCGAATAAGTACATCGAGTTTGATGAGAATGGCATGCCGACAGGTTCTTACGCAACGGAGTGGTCGGGTTGGCTAGGATTGATGGCTCGTTCGCACGTGGCGTGCAACATCAAGAAATGGGAAGATGTGGATGGAAACGTAAAGAAAGAGTTTTTGAAGCACTTAAGGTGAAATCTTAAATCTCAAAACCTTATTATCCTAAAATTTAAAGTAAATTTGTCTCTCCGTTTATTAATCTTGTAATCTTTTGCAGGTCGATTGGAAATTCCCAAACGACAAGTGGGAGAAGAGAACCCTTTCTCAGATGGTCGAACTCTGGAGGGCCTGGAAGACCCGGCTGAGACAGAGGTACATTTATAAGGACAATCCGAAAAAGCCATGGGATGTTGACGAGGAATTGCAGTGATTGCAAGATCAATTGAGTTACAGGGACTCGGCATTTCAGCGCTTGCAAGATCAATTGACGAGCCTGTAGGAAGTACTTGTTCAGCATGGACTCTTCGGTGCGACAATCCAAGAACTTGCCAGTCATCCCCAGGGTCCCACATATGGGTATCGTGATGCGACGCAAGTATACGAGAGTGCCTTTTCTCCTTGGAGAATTAAGGATGTCCGGGTTAGCATTCTTCCATCATGTGAATTTTAATACTTTAATTTACTAAGTTTTAGGATTTATAACTTGTTTCATTATTAATTAATTTAGGATGTAGGGTTTACAATCTAGGGTTTAGGGTTTAGCGAATTTACTAAATCCTAAACCCTAAACCTTATAATAATAAATTGTTTCTATCTGATTAAATATTATTTTTTCTTTAAGGTTCCAACACCTTGCAAGCTTTTTGTGGTGTTCCTCGACAATGGTAGGACGTTGGTAGCGTACAGAACAGTACAACCGTTTGATCCCCAAGAAGATCAACGAACGCTCCACGGTTGCCTTATTCCGTCCGACATAGCTAAGGTATGTGTGGAGTTGTGTACTCCTGAGCAGGTAACGATCGAAATCTTCACTAATTTTGTTTGCATTTCAAAGGTGAGAGGAAAAAATGGTTATCAATCGAATAATTAACATACGTTTATTACTTTATGTTATTTAATCACAGACTCGTGCATCTAAGAAGTAACCCGAGTTGGAGCCGAGTGCAGGCTCGTTCGCTTGTCACAGAGCGCCGCTACTTCCTGACAGCGACTTGCAGCTTCTTGAAGGATCAACTTTGAAGTTGTATGAAACAGTACGCTTTTACTATCTATCTTGATTAGAAAAAGAATAATTTATTTCTGGAACAACCCTTACTTCAAATTGTAATTTGATAAAATGTATTTTAACAGTTGGTGGAACAACGCTCCGATCTGACTGTGTACGACTTCGGTGACAAGCGATTGTTTGTAATCAATGAACCGCACGTGCTGTCACAAGAAGAGTGCCTCGCCATCCTCAAACTAGGGGCCTAGATTGACATCTCGATTATTCAAGTTTGGTGCAAGTAAGAATCTTCAAACATAACATTTATGCAACTTTCGTTCATTAAAATTATCATTGGGATGTACATGCATGTAGGGCTCTTGCGGACTATCTTGCACGTTTACATATCTTCTCAAAGTTTGCCTTTCTTGATCCACAAACGTGTTCGGAAGTAGCGCTGAGGCGGCACAATACACATGGGGTGAATTACATGAAGCAATTCTTCTGTTCAGTAGCGCCGGAGACTTTTATTTTTTTGCCGTACATTGAAAAGTATGAGTTTGTATTTCTTACATAATATAATAACTTATCTTCCTCCTATTGAAGCACTAACTACTATACATGTCAATTGTAGGAATCATTGGTATCTTCTGGTTTTCCAGATCTCCTCGACTATGATTTATGTGGTTGATTCGCTCAACCACGATAATGACAGGCTTGAAGTCATTAGGGTTGCGAATTTGTAAGTGATCTCACCTTTCAACACTTGTGTGTTTAATATAAATGATTTATTTCTACTGACTTCTAACTTTTGGTTTAATACAGAGCTTTGCGGCAATATTGGCAGGCAAGCAGGTCAAGCAAAACAACCAAATTCACCCATTACTTTGTTAAGGAATGTTAACTGAACTTGTATATTTGAAATTTACCCTTAATTAGTTAATTATTATTAGGGCATTAGGGCATATTTTTCATTAAGGTATGTGAACATAACAACCAAGCCATTAGGGCATATTTTCCTTTTGTAAACCCTTATCTTCTATTATTATTTCTATTAACTCTTGCGAATCATCTATTTTTTGTTAACCCTTACTTTTATTGTTTCTAGAGTCCTCGACATCCCAATGGATGGGAGTGTGCGTTCTATGTGATGCGATCAATGTTTCACATAGCGATGAATTGCTATAATGTATCTAACTTGAAGTCGCTAGACACACAGGTGTAATTTTTATTTATAAATGAATTAATTTACAAATTTATAATTATTATTGTTAGTTTACTGAAATTTTGCTATTTTTAATCTTTTTTTGCAGGAGCTCATTCCATATCCCGAATACTCACAAGAATAAATCGCCGAGGTAAGGGACCTACTTTGCGAGTATCTTAGTTTCAATTTGTGATTCTTGTTGTATAATTTTGGAGATATTATTTTTATTTTGGCACAATTATATGCATGTTGTAAATTTTGTAGATTAATTAAATATGTAAATTATAATGTTATTTTGGTATGTTTGAATGTGTGTACATTATATTTCGTATGTAGTTAGTTGTATGTGTGATTGATAAATTAATATGTGCTTGTACAAAGTGTTTTGATATGGTGATTATCAATTGCTGATTTGATCAGCATCTGAAATATATGGCTAGCAACATGGGCTAGCCACAGAAAATCTGGCAGCAATTAAAAAAAATAATGGATTTTATAGCGGTTGTGATGAGGGAGCTGATATTAGAAGCTCAAAAATAAAGAGCTGTTATAGCAGCTCTAAACAAAAAACCGCTATAATATCACCCTATTATAGCGGTCGTTGGGGCGCAACCGCTATAATAGCCTTTTCCTTTCCGCTTTTCGTCTTCCCCTTTAATAGCGGACCTTACAAACCATTTTACAGCACCCCCTGTTGCAGCCCCCCTAACCCGCTATAAAATCCCATTTTTAACCGCTATAATAGCCCAAAATTGTAGTGGTGTAATGCTAATGAATATTTTTATCCAAATAAACAAAATAAATTGTGACTATAAATAGCTTAATTTAAATAGTTAGTTTGTTATATGTAAATAACCCAATGTTTTGATATAAATAGCAGGAGAGCAAAGGAGCAATTATTTTTGTGAATAGTGAGACGTGTCATTGATTTTTATATTAGCATTTACCAATATATTCGTGTATTTTCATACTTAATATAAATAGTTAGTTTGTTATATATATTTGAATAATTAGAGTTTTCAATATAAATAACATAAGACCGAAGAAACAGTCACGATAGTGAATCATGAGACCCATCGGTAACTTTAATATTAGTGTATTATAGTATTGTATTTCTATACTTAATATAAATAGTTAACTTTTTATATATAAATAACTAGAGCATTTGGTATAAATAGCATAATATGCTTCAGTGGGGCTTTTACATGTGCGGATATAATATTATATTATATACTTAATATATATAGTTAGTTTATTTTATTTAAATAACCAGAGTGTTCAGCATAGATAGTATAAGAATGAAGAAGGAGATATTTTAGCGGATCGTAACACCCGTTATTGAATTAGCTCAAAAATTATGTCACACAAAAATAAGTAAATCACCAAAAGTCATTTACAAATTTAATTTTGAGTAAATAGTGTAATTGATATATTAATTTCATTGATGAATATTAGCACAAACTATCAATATTGATGGTACAAATAATACCATCATCATATATAATTAGCTATTGGAGAGGTCAGACCTATTGTCCGTATCTTGAAGGCACTTGAGTAAGTTAAATGATCAAAATGTCAAAGTTTAGGTAAGGCACTACTATCATGAATGTATATAATATAGAGACTTAGAGAGTTGCATTAAATAATTATACTATTTGGTATAAATGGAATCAAAGAGAAATTAGCGTTATTGAGCACGTGACTAAGTCGCTGAAGATTTTACTGAGTCATTAGCACCGGTCAACATGAGGATAAATTTTGAGACAAAACAGTGGGACTATTATCAGTCTCTTTTTTGAATTCATATAGACGGTTCAAATTTGCGGAATTTCGAATATACGTTGACATCTTTAAATGACTAAATCGCACAACAAATCAAATTCCATTTTTTTATCAGTGATCACGCAATAAATAAAAAAATTCGTTTGACGCATCGTAATACGAGTTTATGAGTTGACACCTGAAATCAAGACTCAAGATAACGGTTCGCAAGGAACTTACATGACTATTATTTATCATTTCCAGCCGTTCGATCTAACTCAAATTTAGTGCCAGATCGATCCGGGCAAGATCGGACGGCTCAAACTTGCTTAATACCCGTACTCCGCAGCAGAGGATTCTATCCTTTTTGCACCGACGTGGCATGATTTACGAAATGCACTCACTTCTTTATTTTTTTTTTCCAACAAGTGGAATTGTGGAAACCCAAAACTAATCAAATAAAAGAAATAAAGAAGAGGAGGAGGTAGCGCTTGATAATTAGTTCAAAAGCTAATCCCACCGCCTCAAAATAACTAAAAGTTCTCTCTTCTCCCTTCTTCTCCTACTCCCATCTAACTCTAGGCAAGAACTTAACATGGCTCCTATTATGGAAAATGGAGGAGTCTACAACGTGGCTGTGATAGGCAGCGGTAACTGGGGCAGCGTTGCAACCAAAATAATTGCATCTAACACCATCAAGCAAAGCATTTTTCATGGTAATTTCTTTTATTTCCTTTCTTTCCAGAAAAAAAAAGCTACCATCTGATTATTATTAGTTGATCGTCATGCCAATTTACTGTTGTTGGGTCCCTCATTCATATTTCCATGTAATAAAGAGGGGAGGGGTGGGAAGGCTCTGGCATTAATTTGATTTTAATTTCACTCAAATTAATATTTGGCATTTTTTTTTAAGGTGGTTTTAGTTCATTTTGGGATTATTAAATCGTTTTGATTGTATCTTTATAGTTGGCACACCGCACCTATCACGTTGTCTCGTCCTTTTTCCTGATTTGGGAATGTAGAAACTGCATAAGGATCTAAGAATAAATTTATAGAAACTCATCAATTTACTTAGATTTTTGTCTGTTATTGTATTTTATTAATTTGAAGATGAAGTCAGGATGTGGGTTTATGAAGAAACTTTCCCAACTGGGGAGAAACTTTCTGAAACCATCAACGAAAACCATGTAATGTTTTCTATTTAGAGCTCTTGATATTTTTTATATTATGTTGTACTTCTTCATGAGATTTATATGACCCAGTGTACTACAATTTTTTTATTCAATAAGGAGAACTGCAAGTATTTGCCAGGAATAAATCTTGGATCCAATGTGATAGCAGATCCAGACTTAGATAATACAGGTGATATTTATAATTCAAACTTGCGGATTTTTCTATTTTTAGATAAAAAAAAAGTTATTGCAAGTACGTTCCTTTTGATTTAAATAAGTTTGACCTCTTTAATATTCTACTTCTTTTTGGGGGGTTTCAGTAAAAGATGCAGATATGTTGGTGTTTGTGACCCCACATTCATATGTCAAGGGAATTTGCAAGAGGCTTGTTGGAAAAATCAAACCTGAAGCTAAGGCAATTTCTCTAATTAAGGGGATGGAAGTGAAAAAAGAAGGATCATGTATGATCTCCAAGCTTATTACAGATGTTCTTGGTATTAACTGTTGTGTTCTTATGGGTGCCAATATTGCAAATGAGGCAAGCATATATTTATTATCCTCCCTTATTCTTTTTTTTTTGCTCCGATGTGAAATATTCAAAAAATGATACTGACAAGCAAAAATTGTGAACTTGTACCATTTTATTCTGAATCAGCATTAAAGTAATCTTGTCTTCTCATTGTAAAAGCTCTTGGTATATTCATCATTTCTTGAAATATGTCCTCCACAATGTACTCAAAAAATTGGTATGCAAAATAATTTTGTGTGAGAACAATTAGGTGTTTGATAGATGTAAGTAAAGGTGCTTGCAGAATCCAGATGCAAAATTAATATTTCGTTTCATGTGACATAGATTGCAGAGGAGAAATTGAGTGAAGCAACAATAGGATACAGAGAAGACAAGGAAGTTGCAAATAGATGGGCTCGGTTGTTCGCCACCCCTTATTTTCTTGTTTCCATTGTTAGTTTTTTTCTTTAATCTTTTCATTGCAGTTGAGAATTAAAAATGACCCAGAAAAGCAGGAAAAAGAAAAAAGAATTAAAATTAATATCCTATTTGTGGAAAATGATAACTTTTTTCTTATGTATGTATGTGCAGGTAGAGGACATAGAAGGAGTAGAACTTTGTGGAACCCTAAAAAATATTGTCGCCATTGCAGCAGGTATTTTGAAAATTCTTCTCAATTCATCCAAATTGTAAAACTTCAGTTGACTTTCAAGAATTACCTACCATTTTTGGCCTCTGCCGCTAGAAGGGAAATAAGGATATTGATAAACTAACCTATATTACTGGCAAGTGCTGGTCATAATATTGGATTTTCACATGTACTTTTTGAGTTTGGCAGGCATTTGTTAGCTTGCTTGAGATGTATCTGTATGCTCTGGTCAATATAACATGAAAGAGTCGTAAAAATTATGTACTGGTCAGAGTACAACACATTAGTCTGATGTGTTAATTTGTTTTTGTACTGTTCTAGGTATTGTTGATGGTTTGGAGATGGGAAACAATACAAAGGTACACATACAAGTTCTGGAGTTTCATTAATTGAATTATTTGCACTTGTACTAATGAATTCCATGTCACATTTCTTCCAAAATAGCGTGCTATGTTAGTAGATCATCAATTGTCAGTCTTCCAGTACTGATTAAGACAATACCAGAGTTTTTCCTGTGTGGTTGTTTTCTACTTACGTATTGTGAGTGGCTCTGTATTTATTGCATGAAGTTTTGGGGGAATTGAAGAGCAGAAAGAAATCAGAGGGGGTACGGTCTTGTATTGGTTAGTCTTGTTATAGTTGATGCACTCAGGATAACAAATATAAACCAAGTGTCACGGTGATCTTTGTGTGCTAATTTCGGTCATAAATCATAGTAGATTTGCAGTTGTGCCAACACATCTTTATCAAACTTCTCCTTGCCACTCAAAGCATTGGTTTCTTCTACATATTTATACTATACTTAGACTAATGATAAAACAAAATGAAAATTGTGGTTCGTATTGACTGACATTCTGCTATATCAAATTATCTAGGCAGCAATAATCCGCATAGGGTTGAAGGAAATGCGAGCCTTTTCCAAATTATTGTTTCCTTCTGTGAAGGAAAGCACATTCTTTGAAAGTTGTGGTGTGGCTGATCTAATTGCCACGTGCTGTATGCATCAGTTTCATTTTTCTTAAATAAAATGACAAAATGTTATCCATCTACTTCTGTTAGTAATTTGATCCTTTTGTATGTTCCAAAGAAGACGAGCTAAGCCTATTGTAGGAACCAATAAGAATCCTTTCAATATAAGAACACAATGAATATACCAGAGAATCAATAACATGGTGATTATGCTTAATGTGGCTAAAATGGCATGTTTCAATTCACAGAACTCAAAATTGGAAATAGCCCTGACCCCCCCCCCCCCCCAAAACAAAAAATGTTATTTGGTGTTTTTCTATGTCAATTGCATTCATACAAGTTTGTATGCTTCTCTTTAGATGGAGGACGGAATCGGAAGGTAGCTGAGGCCTTTGCAAGAAGTGGTGGAAAAAGGTTAAGCTTCTAAAACTATCTGTATTTTTCATATGATGTTGATATATTAGTTCAGGATCTATAATCTACAAGACATACATCAAATCCAATTTATATGTTATGTTTTGTTTACTTTGGTACTGTAGGTCTTTCAAAGAGCTTGAGGAAGGAGTATTGCAAGGTCAGAAACTACAGGTAAAAGAAAATGTGTTAATAATTACTTGACCATATTAGATTTTATGGTACATCCAATGCTTTCAGTACATATTTTTGAAAAATATTGCTCACATGATAAATCCAAAATCATAGTATGTGCTTCTAATTGTTTAGATATAATGTGTATCAAAATTGAAATAATTTAAAAATTATTTGGTCATTCACCACGCTGTCATTGAAAGGCAAAATCTGTTTCAAATTTATTCAAATTTGATACACATTTTACCTAAACCATTAGAAGCACATCTATTATTTTGGGTTTTTCATTTGAGCGATATTTTTCAAAAAAAAAAATGTACGATAAGCATTAGTTGTATCATAAAAGATGGATGTATGCTAGAGTTACCCTTATATTTATAGGGTGTGTTTGGATGGTGGAGAATAGTATTGTTCTGGGAATAGCAACTATCTAAACACAAAATTAAAATCGAGAATAGCAGCAGAACAGTGCTAATTCGCTAACACATAGAAAACATTGGGTTAGCGGATTAGCGTCCATGAGGATAGGGAAAATAATAAGAAATAATTAATTATTATTATTAAATAAAATACTAAAAAATAATTAATTATTTTAACTATTCTCTCCACTGTTCTCAAGTTTCTATCCAAACAACATTTTACTAACCCGAAATAGTAAAAAAAAAGTACTGTTCTCACATTTCCCGAAATATCACTAACCTCACACTATTCTCAACTACTAACCCAAACACACCCATAGGGTTCAGATATTTACTTGAAATCTTGCATATATTCTCATATAATCATTGTAGAGGAAGAATCATAAGCTAATGTAAACATCATACTTATATGACAGCTCAAACTTTACTAAAATCACCTTTTTAACAATGTTTTGTTAAAAGCTAACAACTATTTTTGAAGATTTTAACCAATCAAACCTGTATTCATTTGTCAAATGTAAAGAAAACACTTTATTTGAAGAAAAAGGTTTGGTTGAGGCCAAGTATGCAACCAGATTTGTTCTGTAGTCTGTACTTGTCAGACAGTTTATCTGAGCATGGGTGCCATGAGAGTCAATCAGTCAGGTCAAGTAGAGTACCTACTATTAGCAATGATACAGAGATCAAAGAAGACACGGATAATGACAAACAAGAAGTTACAGAGATACAGGCATAGCTTATCATATATTGATTGTACAATAAGTTAGTTACAGAGAATTGTAATCTGTTATTTCTTTATAAGAATACTATTGTAAACATTACAGATCAATCAATACAGAAATCTGTTATTGCATTTCTCTCTCTCTCTCTCTCTCTCTCTCTTTACAATATCTGACACTTACCCTTACTATCACAACCAAAACCTTTGTTCTATTATTATGTCAGGTAAAATGTTCTTGTGCATTTTTACTGTGCTGCCTGATATGTACACAATTCATATTGACATATAATACGTTTTTTCAACTCTTGAAGGGTGCATTGACTGCACGAGAGGTGTTTGAGGTATTGGCTGACAGAGGATGGGAGGATCAATTCCCATTTTTCGTTGCAGTGCACAAGATATGCACCATGGAGTTGCCGCCTTCTTCTATACTCGAATGTGGTGGTGTGCACAGCTACCTCACCCCAGTTTGTACACTAGGCAATCATGATTTTTAAATGGTTATCAGGGACTTCCGCATCATCTGGTATGCGCCAATAGTTACACATACAAGTATTTTTTTTTCCTATTGTATGTTGTAAAATTGAAAATTATATAAACGCTGATTTTTGGTGACTTCATGATCTTGCCAGACTTATTTTTGCAGTTGTGAATTTTTATTTTTACTGTGCTATGTATCCTGGTATTGAAAATAGCGGAATCCAAATTTATAAAGCCTAAAGAATCAGTGGGCTTTGTTGCATTCTGGCACGCATTTAAGTCTAAACCAGAAAGCATGCCTGGTGAGGCTAATGGCTTGGAATTTAGTTCTATTTAAAAAAGAATGTATCATCAACTGTGGCAGAATGTTTTTGGTTAGAATGACAATGCATGTTAGATCCATTGTATTGTATCGAATTTAGGAATTAAGATGGGTCTATTGCTGGTGAGAAATTACTATAACCTTCAGATAAAAACATGCTTATCTCGGAAGATGAAGAAGAAGAAGAGGAGGATTAATTTAGTTAATTAATAATACTCAGTGGCCTAAATTAAATGAGGAGCAACTTTTATGCTCTTCATTATTATCTTTTAGAATTTAGTATAAACTGAGGAATTGCCATCTCATAGGTAAAAATTAATTTAGTTAATTAATAATACTTTGTTTGTTATATAAATTAAAAAAAAAGTTTACATTAAACAATTCTATACCGAGCATTTGTTGACACCGAAATTTGAGTTTAACTGATGGAGTCCAATTTGTTTAGTCAAATAGGAGTGCATCACAAAATATCCTTTTTTCTTTTGTTTTATAAAAAAAATAATCATACTTTTTTTTTTCAATTCTTTTGGACAACACTATCTTATTTCATAAAATATTTTTTTCAGAAGTTATATTTAGCTCCTTTTGATCAAACAAATGGAAGTTGGAAGATACTGAAAAGTTTGTCATATACATAGATAGAACTCAGTGGACGTATGATTTTTGAATGCTTGCATTTTATAATTTTTTCAATCTGAACACGTGACAAGTCATTTTGAATTTATGCCTCCGAATTGAATCGCGAATGCATGGAAAAATGCAATACTGAGTTCAGTTGAACGCAAATCTTTAGTGCATGCGTTCAGTTTATTTGCAGGTAAGTTCGATTGAAGTATTTTTAGTTGTCTAAAAGGAAGTCTAGTCAATTTATTAAATAGATACATTTAAATAAAAGGGTAGAAATAACTTGACAATGATTATTTTAACAATGTTAACAATTAGATTTCAAAGAAAAAAAAAATCTTGAAAAAGTCCTAAAATAATTGATCATATATAAAATAAAATTCAATATAATATTCTATTGTCAATATTATAAAAACAATTATTCTTAATCATTAATAAGATATTTGTTAATAACTTTATTTTTTCTAAAGAGTAGAGCCAACATAGTGGCAGTGGAAAAGCTGACTTCCTAGATCAGAATTTTTTTTTCAAAAAATCTCTGTAATTATATATATTTTCAAAAAAATTTAAAAAGTAATTTTATATTGAAGAAAATTTTGAAAATTTGATCATCTGATTTTCTTTTAATTAAGTCCGGCTCCGCCATGTTCATACACATATATTGATCCACTGTTACTGAAAACAGTAAAATAAAACATCTTTATCATATCATCAGTTTATCACCGGGTGGCTTGAGAAGGATCCAGTCCGTTAAACAAAGAAAAAAAAGTTGGAAAACCTAGCAAACACATTCACAGAGAAACCCTCTTTTGGTTTCCAAGTTTCCATCCAGTTCAGACTCCACGAGTCTAGAAACCTCTTCACTTCCATCCCGCCGTCTCCCTCTCCCTCTCCCTCTCTCTCACCTCTCACTCCGACAGGGGAGACCGAGAGGAACTAAGAAGCCAAAATGGCGCTCGCGTTCGACGAGTATGGGAGGCCGTTTATTATACTCAAGGAACAGGAGAATAAGACCAGGCTGCGTGGGCTCGATGCACAGAAGGCCAACATCGCCGCCGGCCGCGCGGTGGCGCGCATCCTCCGCACTTCGCTCGGCCCCAAGGGAATGGACAAGATGCTCCAGTCCCCCGACGGTGACGTCATCATCAGTATTTCTCCTCTTCTCTATCTCTTTCTCCGTGTTTATCGCTTTTAAGCATTCTGCTTTCAACCGGATTTGCCTGGATAAGAATGCTTTAAAGTGGATCCTCACAAATTTTTGTTATTTTGCTTATTTCCGGGTCACTTGTCTCCTGCATCCGATCTAAGGTTATGCTTTCGATTTGTAAGGGTCTAGATGGAAATAGGTTTTCACGTTGCTTCGTGCCTCTGTGGGGTCGTGGATCAGGTGTTTCATGGTATCATTGCATTGATGTGCTATTTATTTGAGAAAAAGAAACGGGAACAAATATTTTGGTGTGAGTTTTCACGTTGTTTTCTGATCCAGTCATTGTTCAATCTTCAATATTGGTATCATGCTAGTTTTAAAATTAATCTGAACTGGTAATGCCATATAAATGATAGTTTTCACCTTGTTTTCTGATCCTCCATTTTTTTGGAAATTAGCTATCTTTTCTCTTAGCCTCTTATGCATGCATCATCCTGAAATCAAAGTTGTATCTATCTGCTTGACCCGTTATGAATGTATTAACTTGTGTACCCTCACTCAGCATATTTGTTGGTTAGAGAAGTATATTGCTATCTTGCAAAAAGGTAAGCCCATAACACTTAGTCCATTCTAAGCATATACCTTTTATTGTCTGTAACCAGCAAATGACGGCGCAACCATACTAGAGCAAATGGATGTAGACAATCAAATTGCGAAACTAATGGTTGAACTATCGCGAAGCCAAGACTATGAAATTGGTGATGGCACGACAGGTGTGGTGGTCATGGCTGGTGCCCTTCTAGAGCAAGCAGAGAAGCTTCTAGAACGTGGCATCCACCCACTTCGCGTTGCTGAGGGTTATGAAATGGCCTCAACAATTGCATTTGAGCATCTTGATAAAATATCTCAAAAGTATGAGTTCAGTGCAGATAACATTGAGCCTTTGGTTCAAACATGCATGACCACTTTATCTTCCAAGATGTAAGTTTTTGAATATTGTATTAGATTTAATGACTGTGTTCGAGTTTTCAGCTTGATATTTAAGTGTTTATGTACCTAGAATTCTGGATGGAAATCGAAGACCAGAAAAATGGAACTAGAGAAGAATATAAGGAAACAAAATCACAATGGATTTAAATTAACTGATTGTACTTTGGAAAATGAATAATCACTATATTCTGTACAGTGCAAAACATTGCTGTCAATGATTTCTTATAATTCTACTTTGCATTTTAAGTTGTGTTGCCTGTAGTTGGTTAACTATGAGGCCTTGCTACTCGTTCTCTTTAGGGGAAAAAATCATACCCATTGCATTGTTCTTTATCAAAATTGATGGTGACAAGTGTAACACTACGTTAAATGCAGAAATTAGAGGGATAGAATTAAGGTTTTGTAGTTGCTGGTATGCTTTCAGCATATTATTGAAATGCTAAATCTGTAAATCTGTAAAACTTTAAAATTCTTTTGCCTCCATGATGGCATTGTGTGTCAATATGATCAATAGAGGAATACAGTGTTAGTAAATAACTACACAGTTCACTTTCATATTAGCATATGTTAGCAGACACAATCACATCCTTTGCCAACTGAAGTTTATTAAAATGCGCACAGAGTCAACCGTTGCAAGAGAACACTTGCTGAAATCGCAGTGAAGGCAGTTCTTGCTGTTGCTGACTTAGAGAGGAAA
>CAXKVV010001090.1:0-28254 GCA_964058805.1 Schoenoplectus triqueter | reverse complement strand
ATATCTGTTGATAAGCTTCTGGTAGGCATCTTTCTCAAAAACCAGATTTATAAAAGAGTCCGATAAAGATCAGATTAATAGAATAATTATTCTCTAAAAAACTCTACAGTAGAGTAACTCTTCGAATTCGATATCGCTGTTATATTTGTACTACGAATTGTCCGAATTTAATCTCCACCCATAGATTCACACGCCCACTCAAATTCGGGCAATTTACCCAGTAAAGTACTCCACAAGATGTGAATTCAGTGTATTAGAGGCCTTAAAAGATTGGGTTCAAATGACTTGATTCTTAAGAGGTGATTCTTATCCTTGCGAAGATCATTCTTTACCAAACTCTCCAGACTCTAAGGGCCGGATAAAGGTTGATGTGTAAAGACCTAATATATTAACGATTATATATATTTTTTAATGTTAATTTATATTTATATAAAATATCAAATTATATTTTTCTGTTTTGACATTTTATTTTAATTTTTTATATTTTTAAGTATAATTTATATACAAAATAAAAGAGTTAGTTTTGATAAGAGGCAGATTATATATGTTAGAAATTGCATGAAGTACTGAAAAATGAAGTACAAAATCTATATTATACTAAAGTGATTCATTAACTTTAATGGGCTTAGACTTGTAAGATGAAATACTTAACCGTGAAATCCGAATTATTTAGGTACGGTATCAAACCACGAAAGTTTAAATTGATATTAAAATATAAAATTGAATTTCCAACAAACACTAGAACATATTAAAAAGCCGAGTTTTCATGCAATTTTTCTGAATTCAAAAGCCGAGTTTTTATAGACAATATTTTTTATTGTTTTATTTTTCCAACTTGATCTCAGGTCTACTAATTAAAAACAATGTCCAACTCAAATGTTTATTCAAATATCCATTGCTTCTAGGCACCAGCATTATTCAAAGGTCCTAGTTGTTAGCGATTATAAATTAATAATTAAAAAAGTTGCATCCATAAGCTAGATGGCTTTCAATTATATAAACAAATAAATATTAGAAGAAAAAAAAATCTGGTTTAAAACTCGATTTAGATTAGGGGTGTAAATTTTGGCACAATCTTAGTCTTATTTTTTTTAATTAAAAAAACTGAATGGACAGGAAATGAGATTCTAATATACATGGATATTTTCTTCAATTCTTTCCTTCATAATCGCCCAAAAAAAAACAAAGAAATGTTGTAATTTAATTTTAATGAAGATGGAATTGTAAAATAAGAAAATTGTATATCAGAAATCAACATTTCAAAAAATTATGGTTTAGCTCAAGTTTTCCAACGTTTTTATTAAGCTTGGACTCGTGGCTTTTGGACTCAACATAGCCGATGATTTTTATATTGTCCGTGTGTTACAACGGTTCTAAAATTCAAACAGAAAATGTGCTAAATATAAATCAACAAGATATCGATGACATTAATCTTTATCAGCAAAAATCTTGTAATAAAGAAAATAACATTATTATGCACATTTAATAAAATGCATATGAAATATCTAATAGCCATGGTTAACAAAAAACATCACATAATTGAATTAATTCGTATAAAAAAATATATTGAATTGCTAAAATTTCACACATTGATGTTCTTCAACTTTGAATGCTCATGAACATGAAAAATATATTTGAACAAATATTTAATTTCAAATGATGTATTGATGGATTTCCTGCTAATCTAATAAAATACCATAATTTATACTCAATTTCAGCCTCAAGTGCATGACTTAGATAAGTAGTAGTTGGAGTGTCAAACCACAAGGACAATAGTGAACTATCATTTTTCATAAGGTTCACTAATCTAGACAATCGAACGAGTATTTTGAATTAAACTAAAAGTGCATTAAAACGTAAATCCAACAACAACAACAACTGAAAAGTTTATTAAATAAAAGATTCTAGGTGTTTTTGGTTTCACTCTCACTCGTTTGGTCAATTTACTCTATTTGATCTTTTAATATGTTCTAGTGTTTGTTGGAAATTCAATTTCATATTTTAGTATCAAATTTAAACTTTCGTGGTTTGATATCGTACCTAAATAATTCGAATTTCACGGTTAAGTATTTCATCTTACAAGTCTAAGCCCATTAAGGTTAATGAATCACTTTAGTATAACATAGATTTTGTACTTCATCTTTCAGTACTTCATGCAATTTTTAGAATTTTCTCGTTTTTCTCTTAAGCAATAGATTTCACGATAAAGTACTTGTCCTATGACCTAAATTACTATTTTGGATCAGAATATTCAGTTGTACCTTTCGGTTTTCGGTTTCACTTCTAGAGTAACATGTAGTTGATTAAAATAAAGTATTCAATTTAGACAAAACAACAATCATAAATAATACGAACTAAAAGATCAACATACGAGTACAATTAAACCATCCGAGTTATTGAGTTTACACCTAGACCTCTAGAAGGGTATCTAGCCACAAATCATGTCAAAAATTACATAAAAATTCATGTTTAGACAACAGCACAACATGAGAAAATAGTAGAAGAAATAATACACCAAGAAGATTTTTGATTTCTCGCCCGATTCTTGAGTTTTTCTTCTCAAATCTCTTATCCAATGGTGTTCTCATCTTCTTTTTGCTTGGGATCAGTTCTTCAGAGTGTTGAGAGATATTTGAGATGAAGGGGTGTTATTTCTTAATAGGGTCGACAATCCCAATATTGTGTCCGCGGTTTTGATAATTGCGGTTCGTAATTCTGTCAAGAAAGTATTTTTCACTTAATTTCTTCGTGCAAGTTCGATCCATCTCGCTTCAAACCTCATTCATCATGTTGATGTCCTTATTCAAGCTCTATTACCTGAAATCCAATAAGAAATGCAGCAGTATCTCGAAATCGACATAAAAACTAAATAAATTCTGAACAATTAACATAAAATGCATAGTTTTAGAGATAAAACCCTAATTAAATATAATATATAATTAAAATTTATCAATTATCATGTAGAAGAAAATTCTCTTTTGAATTAATTTATATTAAAGATGCATATTTAACATCAAGGACTCAATTAGAAAGTGTCTATTTCAAACAAAAGCACACCACTTGAGCAGAATCCAATATTTAATTCACGACAACATAAGTTAATTGCAACACATCAAGTAAAACGAAAAGAAAATTTGATTAATCACTACTGATACAACCAATACAACCACAATGCACACATTCAATTATCTTTTTCTCTTATCTGAGGTGTTTTGGCATTCTGTACATGCATGTTGTCCCAAAATTGTAATCTCTTGTCTACATGCACCAAAGATGGCATAACCTCTCATATCATGGTTGCATATTCATCCCCACAGAGGATCCATAGTTAGTTGTGTATTTAATTTACATTGTAAGACAACGAAAGCTGCTCAAAATCATAAACCCACCAAGTAGAGATATCAGTATATGCATTAATTGTTCAATTCAGTGAGAATAATGTGAGATGTGTTATCAGATAGACTGTGCTAAACTATTAATGATAACTACAATTACTTGAACAAAAATTCCT
This sequence comes from Schoenoplectus triqueter, assembly GCA_964058805.1. Classification (NCBI taxonomy): domain Eukaryota; kingdom Viridiplantae; phylum Streptophyta; class Magnoliopsida; order Poales; family Cyperaceae; genus Schoenoplectus; species Schoenoplectus triqueter. The sequence goes on along the minus strand of CAXKVV010001090.1, from coordinate 24,743 downwards.
TGTTAATTATTCCCCTCCTGTAAAAGAGAAAATATTTGATATCTAAGGATGTGGTGTTCAAATTTTTCATGGCATTCAATTTTCTTAAATTTACCATATTATCAAATCCTTCATCATAAAAGTATTAATATCTTTCTAAATCTATTTAGTAGATTATAATATGATTTATTCCAGAAATGTCTTCTCATGCCAGCACAAAATATGCTAACATAAAAAAATACTAAATGTTGCATACTATAAATTGTCAACAATTAATATGCAAAATATTAGAAACCTATAAATATTTCACAGAGATTTTTGCTCTTTCCAAATATAACAGATTCATCATTAATTGCCATAATTATTGTAGCAATATGAGAATTTAAAGATAATAACCAGTCATTCAATCAATCTATTGTATATTTTTATCATCAGAGGATTTCAACTATACATCATTTCAATTTAAGAAAGAAGTTCTAAAAATTGAATGCTATTTAATGGAGAACTTTTACACTATTCAAACTAAAGGATAACTTCCTGACGTGGTGATATAATTTAGACATTATAAAGAAGTTTTTGAGCAAATTTTATGTAAAAACTTAATAATATATTTGTCAATAAAATTTTTGTATGTTATTATGCACTGGAGGTGTACAGTACCATAGCAGTAGATTAAAATACTTATCCCATGATATTCTACTACCCTATAATGGAGTGGAGACTCATCTAGATTATTTGTTTCCAGTATCTTTCTGGCATATTGATTGCCTATCAAGTGGTCGGTATTTACCAAGTGACCCTTCTCCCCGATGGATGGTTCTAACATTGATAATGTTTTCCTCTTTCGGTTTGGGACAAAATTGCTCTGAATGTTCCTATGGCGTGAAATGCTCTCACCACTTATCTTTGAAAGCTTTCGATCTGTAAAAGAAAAAAAGATTAAAACAATAACAACTTGTTAAATATGCAAAACTGCCTTTGATTTTGTAATCAACATAAATATAAATTATGTGTAATGAAGTGTGCCCTACATTCATAACTCATCAAGTATTGATTAGATATAGTTTTTGGTGAGAAAACTTTTGATTGAACAACGTAAATGATTTTAAAGCATACTTAAGAATAACTAAATGATTTAAAAGTATCAAACCTAAAAAGTAGTACCTTGAATGGCGAAGCATTATGATTATTTGGGTCACATGAACTTCAAGCTTGAGCTTTTTCATATCTTTTTATGTGAAAATCCTGTAAATTGAATCCATAAAGTTCAGTTAAATTGTGACTCAACTGGAACTAAACTTCGGTTGAAGTTTATGCGTATAGAGTATAGACCAACTCCAGAAGTCAGTTATAAACTTATAATGAAAAAGTGACAAGGATGCTTCAGCTAGTACATTACTGATATTGTGTAGGGCACCTAAGCCATAACACCCATAATTAATTTAGATATAGATACAAAAATTCAAAAGATCAGAACAATTCTAAATTAAATGTCACAAGTGAAAAAATCACCAATCATTTTCCTATTGTGTAGGGCACCTAAATACAGCCAAATACAAACCCATAATTGAGATACAGATACAAAAAATTAAAAAGATCGAAACCATTCTAAATTAAATGTCACGTGATTAAATCCCCAATCATTTTTTTCAGAGATGAATTGATTAATCTAATTCGAGAAATGATAAGTAAATTGCTTTTGAGTTAATAGATTAATGGATCATATATCACTGATAGTTGTTTTTAGTATAGAAATTGAGAAAAAAAAAAGTTACCACAATCAAACTCTCAAAAATGTGGAGAGAAGGCGTACTGCATGGGTCGATTCTGACTGCGTTAGTGGGAGCAGAGGTTACATAGAGCAAAGTGGGAGGAAAGAAAATAGAAGGGAGGCGAAGAGAGCAGAGAAGATAGTGCAGAGACAGTTGAGAGCGATTTAGTTCAGGTCGTCGAGGGAGGGTCGGAGGAGCATGATGCGGAGGAAAGATAAGCAAGATTGATGGCGACGGGGTTATAAACAAAGGCGGAGGTGAGGGCGGCAAATTTATGGGGCCAAATTCCTCTGACGTTGTCCTTCGACGCTGGGAGGAGTCAACGTGACGGTGCCACACCGCGCTAGGCAGAGGAGGTTTCAGATCGGAGTCGATAGATATGTGAATTTGACCTAGATTTTATTTTGGTTGGAATTAGGACTGCAAAAGAATCGAACACAAATGAATTAACGTGTGTTTGAGTTTGATTTGAAATCTATTTCGAACTAGTTTGATTTGAAATAAATAGACAGTTTTAAACTCAAATCATAGTTTGAAATTCGATTCGTTAAAAGTTCGAACTGTTCGGTTCGATTCGTTAATAGTTCGAAATAGAATTATTAGGTGAATAAATTCCACAATTCATATCAAAATAATAGAATCAAATATAAAAAATATCAATTTAATATAAATTCATACAAAACTAAAAGTTCATTTAACAAAAATTAAAATTTCATATAAATTTATACTACTCAAAGTTTCAAACAATCAAATAATTAATACAAATTCAAACAAACAGTCACACAAACAGACAACATAATAAAAGTTTAAACTATAATATTTCGCGAACATATTTCGAACGGACTCACCATGGTTTGAGTTTGATTCGATATAATTTTGAATCGAATCAGTTTGATTTGAAATTAATTTTGAACTAGAATCGAACGAACTTTTTCGAATCGAACACGAACGAACTACAAATATTTCTTGCAGCCCTAGTTAGAATGAGAAAGAGAAGAGAGAGGTTTCTATCGTAGAGTGAAAGGAGTGGGCGAGTGGCAGCGAAATAACAACCTTCCGTGTAACAATCACAAAATAAAAGAAATTTGCATTTCAACACTGTTACCGCAGAGATGAGATGTATTTGATACTTCAGAGATGTATCTAACGCTTGATATTGATTTCGAAAATTTAATAATAAATCTGATATGTTGTAGTTCCAGGACACTTACGTACACGTGTATAATAAGAAGTAGAGATAGAGATAGAAATGCATTAATTTATAAATAATAATTGACATCTAACAATGCATTATGATCACCCGATCAACACACAAAAAAAATCATGATCCTTTAATTTCTTCGTATTAATTCTTTTGTTATGTAATATTAATTAATTAATATCGAGCGTAGGAAGTGTCATCCTTAATCATTAATTATTTTCATAATCCTCAATGCATAATTATTTATATATATGATCATAATTATTTATATATATGATCATAATTATTTATATATATGATCATCCCATAATCACAAATTGTATGCATAATAATTATCACTGCTTCAAGGAGTCCAGAGATATCATTAATCTCATAAATAATGAGACAGACAAAATATCCTATTAATTATCCATAATTCATAGCATAATTCATGTATATTCAAAAATTATCTTTATAGCCCTCAGTTAAAAGCAGTGTTTGATAATCACACAAAATGTACATTAATTATCTAGAATTATGAATATTTCAGATAATAGAATTAATACTAATTTATGACCTTACTAATGAGACAAACACAATCCATACAACAAGTCAAAGTGGATCAGATCCAATATCATACATCACATACATATATATTTATATGATTAAATAAATACTTCATATCAGTGATATGTGAAACATTACCACGAATTAATCCACACATTACATAAGCAAATTTGAACGTGTTTGTCTAGGTGGAATACACATCATAGCTCATTATCAGACTTTGCAACCCCTGATAACATGAATTCTAGTACCGGAATCGAACATAGACACTACGTATGCACCAGAAAAACAATAACTGAAGTCTAATTTCTGTTTCATTTTTGTCTTTTCATTCAAAATTTCATACGCATGCTCCTACGAAAATGACAAATTTATTTCTTCCCTTTAGGACTATATCAACACATGCTATTATGAATATAACCCTTTATAACATTGAAGTGCTTTTAAATATACCATAATTGCCCCTGTGTTTTGTTTTTCCCCATCTGTGTAGATATAAACAACGTTTTGATGGGATGGAAGTATAGGATTTGTGTTTTATTGAGTCTTATACTATTATGTGATTTTTTTTTCTTTGGCATGGACATGCACACTATCATTTGTTTATTTATTCTTATTTACATTTGTGCATGATATATTATAAACTTTAGACAATACTTTACAGCTGGGATTTGAGATGATAGATTGTATTTCATGACAGAGAACATCACTATGAATACAACTTTATCAAAATCTTTAATTAGAATTGGTAACAAAAGATTTTTGTTTGTAGCCTCTTGTTAGTAAATATAAGATATTTGACTTTTCAAAATTATACATTGTATTATACTCTCAAGTTACATGTTTATAGTGGGGAATTAAAACATATAAGGAAAGTAACAATGTAGAAAATTAGAAAACTAATCAAGATAAAATTCTATAGATTTATCTAGATTAGATAATTAATACTAGATATTCTAACATTCTCCCTCAAACTAAAAATGCCAACGAAGATTGCATTTGAAGTTTAAAGATGAATTCACCAAAGAGATGAAGAAAGTAACTGCAGATGATCAAAGATTGTGAATTTAGAATGATTCAAGTTATTGGGTTCAGAATGACCGAAAGGTTTAGATTTTTAGATGACCTGAAAGTTTATATTTCAGATGACTTGAAAATCTAGATTTTAGATGAATCAAAGGTCCAGATGGGCGAAAGATCATCTGTTTTCATATGAAAAACAAGGTTCATATTTCTTTAGACGACCCGACGGTCTTGGATTCAGAAGACTGAATGGTCATGGTTCCATGATAGCTCGAAGGTCGTGATTTTGCAAATGGGTGTACAAGAGGGAGCAAGTGCTAAGACTGACTATGGTGATGCAAACAAGGTTACAACAGCTGATTAAATTTGTGTGCAGGACTGAGTGTGGATGTTAAATAGTGATGGTGGTTGGGAACAGGTCTGACAGCGAAGCAGAGTTAGACATCGAAGATGATCAGAATCTTATGGTTAACACCCACTCCAAAATTGAAGATATTTTGGTAGAGTATATCTTCAGTTTGAAAAAAAATGGCACAATCTCGAGAAAGACGGTTGAGAGTTACTACCAGAGAGATTTCAGATGGCACAATCTTCAGAAACAGATGAGGACTGTTGTCACGGATGTAACATATGGCACAGTAGCACATAAGCAACACATGGCACAGTAGCACATAAGCATGTCTTGAGGCTACAACTGTCGGCTCGGGAGATGACTACTAAGGTCCGAGCAAATAACAGAATGTGCAGATGCACCGAGTCTAAGACAGATTAAAATAAGAGGCAAGACGAAAAATAATGAGGCTAAGGCATCATAGAGGTTGTACAGTGAGTCAAGCAGTGGTAGTGAACAGGGAGGCGATTTAGCCTGAGCAGTAGTTGTGAAGATTGACATGAGTTAGTCAATTTCAGAGAAGAATGGAAGACGAGACTGTTCAAATGGAGATGTATGAGAGACGAAGAAACAATCTTCTATCAAGCAGAACAAACACAATGAATCTAGACAGATCAGATTCATGACGCAGATATGATCGGATAGAGCAACATAATAGATATGGACATAAATAGTGTGGATCTCAACATATCTTTCTATTATGTGACCAAATTAGAGAGAGTAAATTTGATACGGAGTGTCGAGCAGCACTAATCAACCAATCAAATATCTCTAATCTTAACACGGTCCACACAAGACATATTCCCTTAGGTTTACAACACCTTATGAAGCAACAAAGCATATCCAATCAGAAGAGTGTTTAGGGAGTTGGGTAGCAGTTAAGAGATACTCTTTTCTCATCAAATTACCCTACACTAACGTTCAGCCAATTCTCAAATTAAATACCTATCATAGATAATTTTATCTCTATCTCCAAAAACACAAATACCAATTAATAAATGTTCAATTAACCAAATCACCCAAACTACACAAATCAAAACCATCCAATATTTAGACCTTCAAATTACCACATCTTAATAACAAATCCCAGATTAATCAAATAATCAAATACCAAACTCACATACAAATTTAGGCGAAAAAATAATCTGGAGACTCAAGTGGTCCTCACACAGATGACATCATTAAATAATTTTGGATTTGTGGCAAGTATGCTCGACTCACAGTCACAGGAGAGCAACTAATTTTAATTTGGAGAGGTCCATGGACTATTCACGGTCTACATCTAATGATTTTATGAATATGAGTAATGCTCTTTTGTTATTATTCCGTGTGTCTTTTACATTTGAAACTACAAGCCTATATGTAGGCAGATTGCATAAGAGTTGTTTGTTGCTTTCCTAATACACATGATTACAATCTAATAATAATGGTTGGATTATTTTCTAATTGCTGCTAACGGCTATTTGATTATCCTAATCACAACTTCTTTCCTTGATTGCTTGATCTGTGAAGATTCCATAATATGAGATCACAATTTATCTTCAACACTCCCCCTCAAGTTGGGCTCAAAAATATCGATTGATCCCAACTTGACTAATAGTTTTTCAAAAGGTCCTCTGTCTAGAGCTTTGGTTAAGATGTCTGCTATCTGCTCCTGACTTCTTACGAATAGAGTTTTTATTATTCCAGCTTGAACCTTTTCTTATACAAAATGACAATCTACTTCTATATGTTTGGTTCTTTCATGGAACACCGGATTAGATGCAATATGTCTTGCTGCTTGGTTATCACAGTACATTTGTATTGGCTCACTATAGGTAATCTTCATATCTTCTAATAGCTGCTTAATCCAAATCAATTCGCTTGCAGTAGAGGCCATACCTTGGTATTCTGCTTCTACACTTGATCTTGCAACCACATTCTACTTCTTGCTTTTCCAAGTAATGAGATTTCCTCCCACAAATGTGCAGTATCCTGTGGTTGACTTCCAATCATAGCTTCCAGCCAAATCTACATCTGAATAACCAACAATTGTATTAGTTGTATTTTTCCTCATACTTATGCCTTGATCTGGGGATTTTTTTAGATACCGTAGTATCCTGTCCACAGCCTCTAAGTGGGTGGTCCTGGGTGCATGCATAAACTGACTTACTAGACTCACAACAAATGAAATGTCTGGTCTAATGACAATAAGATAAATTAACTTACCAACAAGTCTTTGATATTGTCCTATGTCTTTCAAGAGTTCACCTTCATCCAAGTATAACTTTTTATTAGGTTCCATTGGAGTGTTTGCTGGTTTTGCACCCAGTTTATCGGTCTCGTTTAGCAGGTCAAGAATATATTTTCTTTGAGATAAAAACAAACATTTTTCCTTTGAATATGCAATTTCGATCCCTAGAAAATACTTGAGTTTTCCTTAAGTATTTAATGTCAAACTCATTTTTTAGATAGTTTTTCATATTTTTAATCTCCTTTTCATTATTCCCTGTAATGATAATATCATCTACATACACAAGGACAATGATTATTATATCACCTGAATGTTGAACAAATATGGATGAATCTGCTGATCTTTTTACAAAATTGTGTGATAAAAGAGAATGACTAAGCTTGCTATACCATACTCGAGGAGATTGTTTGAGGCCGTAAATGGACTTATTCAACTTGCACACGAGATCTTTATTTGAGTTATTCTCATATCCAGGAGGCAGAGTCATGTATACCTCTTCTTCTAGTGTACCTTGTAGGAATGTATTTTTAACATCCATTTGAGATAGATCTCATCCCGAATTAACAGCCATTGATAATAAAATTTGCACAATACTCATTTTTGCAACTGGGGTAAATGTCTCTTGGTAGTCTAGACCATATGTTTGAGTAAAACCTTTTGCTACCAGTCTGGCCTTGTGTCTTTCTATAGTTCCATCACTATTATATTTGTTTTTATAGACTCATTTGCATCCTACAAGTTTCTTACCTTTTGGTAACATTACAAGTGACCATGTTTCATTTTTTTCAAGAGCTTTGAGTTCTTCGCTCATGGCTACACGCCATATAGACTGGTCTTTGGCCATTGAGTAACTGTCTGGTTCACTTGCCCTATCTACTACCCCTAGATATGACATATATTTAGGAGACACCTTATTATAGGAAATATAATCTTAGATAGGATAACTTACCTTGCAGGTTACATAATCTTGTAACCTAGATGGTGGTCGTGTAGGGCGAGTTGTTCTTCTTGGCTGCACTTCAACTGGATCAGGTTGTTCGACGTGAGGCTCTGGCTCTAGTTCCATGTTATCCAGTCGCATATCTCCCCTTGAAGTGTGCTCCAAATCTCCCCCTGAAGGCAACCCGCTCTGAGGGAAGGTGGTGGTACCTTCAAACAAGGTTAGTGCGGGAAGGGTAGCGGGGAGGAAATCCCGTGGATTGATGTCACCACTATCCTTATAAAATTGTTCATGTTCAAAAAAATGGACATTCCGAGAGATATGTAATTTTTGTTTGATAGGATCAAAATATTTGTAACCTTTTTGTTTAGAAGAGTAACTGAGAAAAATCATTTTGAGTGTATTTTTATCAAACTTATCATGTCTTTTGATGTGAATAAAATATGTGCACCCAAATATGCGGAGATGGTCTAGGTTGATAGATTGGTTTGTTAGAACTGAAAAATGACTTTTGTGATTTAAAAATTTAAAATGGGAGTAGGGAGTCTATTGATGAGATGAACAGCGGTGAGGACTGCTTCTGACCAAAAATTTTTTTGGAACATTCATTTGAAAAAGAAGAGATCGAGTTACTTCTAAAATATGACGGTTTTTTTCGTTCTGAAATGTCATTTTGCTCGCCAGCACGGTGCACATAAACAAAATAATAATGCCGCCGGCTACAGTTTTCTGAACTCTGATATCATCTTGGCAAAGATAAGGTATTTAAATTTTGATAATTATATTTTATTCTCTAGTTACATATTTATAGTACAGAATTACAGCATATAAGAAAAATAATAATGCGGAAAATGAGAAAACTGATCAAGATAAAATTCGACAAATTTCCTCAAATTAGATAATTATTACTAGATATTCTAACACCTCCCATTTCAAATTCTTTTTAATTAATTTATTTTATCTAAAAGTTTACCTTTTTTTTCGTCTAGAGCCACGGTCATAAACTAAAACTACAATGGCAAAGCAGTGGGGCCGTTTGTGACATATACTGTTAGGTCCCTAAGTCCTATTGAGGCATATTCTTCTGGAAAGTGGTGTTACTTTTATTAATTGGTTGTGATATGGGCCATATGGTGCCTGGCTATATGACTCATTAGTTGTTGGCATACTCATACTGGTAACGGAAGTTGTCTTGAGCTGTGCCAGTACAACCATTCTATAGTGTATGTGACTGTAAATTCTATGAAAGTTAATTAATTCTCCACTGGTACCCAAACCATTGTATATTTTGCACCATCGGTATATGTTGCACTGGATTTACTTGTACAAAATGACAAAATTAATTACCTCAATTACTTAATAATAAGCTCCAATTTCAGTGTGAAAAGTCTGACTAAGCATCTGGATAATTTCCGTACTTTCCTATCTTAATAAATAACTGGTAAAATAGTCAGCATAATTTAGTTATTTCACGTTCACTTTTTTATTCTTGCATTACAAAAAAATCACGTATTTTCTCCATTTTTATTTCTTTTCATTTTGGGTATTCAGTCTGGAAGAATGCATGTGGACCAGATTTTTACAAAATTTGGCTTTGAGGAGTTTCAACAGGTACCTAAACACATTTTCCCTTTTGTAGGAATCCTTTTATAGAAAACATCTCTTGTTATAGAAAAATTTAAATGTCACCTCTCTCATGACTTTAATAAACTTTTTTTTTCCAGATTGCTTAGGCTTTTTCAGATTTCAAATATTGTCAAATACTGAATCCGTGTAAATACAGAGTGTAATCATGAATCAAATCGAATCATTGACATTTACAAAACTATACACCAAAGGAACTAGATAGCGACTGCAGATAGGAAACAGATTTACAAAACTATTCACGATTTACACTGTCAGAACGTACATGGCATACAGAACCCTGTACATTACCTTCTTTACCTTATTCCTTGTCACTCCCTACACTTAGGCCAATATCTCTTAGTTCTTTCACAACGAAATTAACCATTAACTCCCTTTACCTTCATAATAAAACCACATGATTTCAGAAGAAAGCAACAAATACAAATGACCAGGACAACACTGTCCTGTCCCCCATTTTCGTTATCTAGTCCGATGACCCACATAACCCTCTCTGATTTGTGGCGCCAGTCCTGTATACCCACAATCATATATTATCCCACTCTAAATGTTGGACCCGGTGTCGGTGTATCCATCTCAGCAAAATCGTATATTATTTCATTTGATATGAAGTTAAATTAATGGGCTGAAGATGATATCTTATAAAAGTTTGCATGAGGAAATGTACATAAAGAGGGGATATCGGAAGTTGTTTTTTGTATTGGGAAATTTGATGGCCGTTGCCTTAATTAGAAAATTACAAAAAAAAAACAATAGAAGACAGTATTTTTTTAAAAGTAGGCTTAAGCCTACTTACCTCAAAAAAAGATTGTATTTTTTTTAATTTTCAAATTCATATTCAAATTCATTTTTGGAAATATTTTGTTTATTTGATATATTATGTATATTATTTATATTCATATATTTTTGGAAGGAATTTTATTTACATTCATTTATTTGATATTAAATAATCTTAAATTTTTAGACATTTATTTGAATGAATTTGGCGTTAAATTTGTGTTCATATTATTTTAGATGATATCAATACTTTATTTGCTTCGCGGCAATACATCATGGATATTTTAGAGATAGATTTGTGAACTATCTGCCCAGTTTCTAAACACAATCAAATAATATCCAATGAGAAAAATCGCAAATGGATGCGCAAAGAAAGATGAAAATGGTTGTAAAACGAACGAAAACAAGAGCCTGCCATGGAGCATCTCTCTGAATAGTTGCTGATTTTCATATTCCAAATAGAAGTGTTACCTGTTGTATTGTAATATAATTAAACAGAGCTTAGAGCCTCTCCTTTTTTTTGAAAGAAAATATATACAAAAGGGAAAATAAATCTGAAAAGAGGAAATAAAGTATGAGTGAGGCCATGATACGTGAAATTCACAGAGCCCAATTGGATAAAGGGCCGTACTGATTGAAACAGAAAAGAAAGGAAAATGATGCAGCTGCAAGAATGCAGATTTTTTTTAGCAATTAAATAACTAAAAATCAGGATTTGGTAAGATTTATTTTATAAATTAGACCGATTATCTTGGATCGAGTTTGAAACTCGGTCCTATTTTTTTTTTTTACAAATTCTATATGTTTTGTTCAATTAGTTATTTATTATGTTTGTAATTTATTTAGCTATTTTAGTATATTTAATTATTTATTAAATAGTTTAGAAAATAATTATAAATATTAGTCTGTTTAATAGTGTGTTATATATAATATTATTAATAATATGTATTTTTAGAAAATCATAAAAGAAAATTATAAAAATAGTAAACTAGAATAAATAGTTATATTTATACATATTTATTATGAATTAGAATAAATATACATATTTATAGTTTTTAATAATTTATTTAGTTATTTATTCAATGATTTAGTTTGTTTTTAATTAATTGTTGAATTTTTATAATATTTCATTTATCGATGCTCTCGATCAAACAAATGGAGATGAGATTAGAAGATAAAATTGAAATCCGAATACCTCATCTTCGAACAGTCATAACTTTTAATAGAAAATTCCAATTGAAACGTGCTATGCGGCCACAAATAGTTTACAATGAGATCTACAAGGTTAATTGTTTACGCTGTTACGATAATTTTCAAAACCAAAAAACATCATCTTCAAGCTCAAAAACGTGTTTGAAGTTTTGAACATCTACTTTTTCATCATTATTTTTTAGTAAATGTATGTATATATATTTTAGTTCTTAATAAACATTGAATACATAATAAAAAAATATAAATATGTTTAATAGTATATAAATATATTATTAAACATTACAAGATCATATTTCTAATTATTTTCTATACTATTCAATAAATAATTAAACATACTGGATAACTAAACAAATAATTAATTAAAACATACAAAATTTGTAATCGATCCAAGGTTTCTAAACTCGATCCAGTCAGTCTATTTCATAAAAAAATCTTACGAGATCCCGATTTTTAATTACTTTAATTAATAAAAGAAAGCTGGCAGGAATGTATGCTGTGTGTCAGAATAGGTTTGTGTGTGCAGCAGCACTGCAGCCAGTAAAACAGATCCTGATCCAATGACCAAATGTTTGGTTGTGCATGTGTATATTCGTATTGTACTTTGGACTCATTGGCACTGGTGTCCGTAAAGTGCGCCAACTTTTGTCAGACCAAGCATGTACTATCATGCACTTCCATCTCCCCAATCTGATTATTGCCTCAGACAGCATCTTTCCTCTTTAATCATACTCAGCACTCACTCTCAAGAAATTCATCAACTAAATTAAACCCACCTATGACCTAGCCCTCTCTCCTTCTCCATTTCATCCTCTGAAGGAGAACTCTATTTCCATTATCTACCTTGCGAGCTGACTTCTCTACATCGACAGCTTACATGCCCCCCTCTTACTTCTCAAATGGAGATATCAAAAGCCTACCCATAGGCTAGAGGTCCTTTACCTTGAGCAATAAGCGTTGTTAAGTGTTCCTACTACTTGTTGATTAGTGACTGGTTGTTGGGTTGCTGGCCCACAACCACAAGTATGAAAAGTAGACAGAAAAGAAAGAAATGCACATAGGTTGTAGAGGTCTCAATTGGTGGTACTAGAGGCCATTGACCGCAAGTGGCAATTAGTCCCCCAAAAGGGGTGATGAACTCCAACAAACAAGAAGAGAACCTTCTTTTCTCAATTGCCATCTATTCTTGTCCGTGATATATTTATAGATATAGGCAGGTCGGACTCCTTTTCATTTTGTCAAATTTGCCCCATATTCAAGCTTAGAGATTCACCAAAATATGTTATCCTTATCTACTCCTAATTTTTATTTGGGAGTGGATTTCTGGAAGTAGAGCCTATGCACGTTACCACGTTTGCTAGCGGTATAGTAAGGGTTTTTTTCTTAAAAGTACTTGCAGTAAATTTATTTACGTCAAGGACCCCGCTATAAATTTATTTTCACGGAGTATAATGTAAAGAGCGTAATCTGGATTCACACCCTTTAAAGTGTATTTTTCTTACCCGATAGCTGACCGTATCCAATCAAGATTGAAGGTCACAAACAAATCTCACGCTCTTCAGCTCAAATTTGAAAGACACAAGTCTGACTCACGCTCTACATTTGATCTAGTAGATAGACCTTTTCATGAGCTTTCCAGATTGTATTTAAATGTCCCAATTGAAGTTTCCTATGAAAAATTATAAACATTTAAAAATTAAAATTTTAACTCATCAGCACAGATTTAAAAATTCTTTAGTCCACTACTCATTATATATAATAAATAATTAAAATTATATTTATATTTATATTTTAATTAAAAATTTAAATATAACTTTAGTTATTTATATATAAATGGTTAAAATTAATTCAAATTATATTTAAAATTATAATCAAAATTATATTTAAAATTATAATCAAAATTATATTTATGTTTATAATTAGAATTTTAAATATAATTTTAGTTATTTATATATATAAATAGTTAAAATTAATTAAAATTATATTTAACATTATAATTAAAATTATAACCTATTGATAATGAAATATAAATATAATTAATAACTAAACGAATTATATTTAAAAATAAAAATATAATATACTTTTTAATTATAATTTTAATTAGTTTTAATTATTTATATATATATAAATAACTAAAATTATATTTAAATTTTTAATTACAAACATAAATATAATTGAAATTATTTGTTATATATAATGAGTAATGGGCTTAAGAATTTTTAAATCTGTACTGATGAGTTGAACATTTGATCTTTAAATATTTATAACTTTTGATAAAAAACTTTGATCGGGACATTTAAATTCAATCCGAAAAAGTTCGCGAAAAGATCTATCAGCTAACTCAATTGAAGGGCGTGAGCTGAGCTTGCGCTCTTCAAGTTTGAACTGAAGGGCGTGAGTTAGATTTACGCTCTTCAATCTTGTTTTGACACGGTCAACTGTCGGGCACGGAGAATATATTTTAAAAGACATGAGATCGGGTTGCGTCTTTTTGTGAAAATAAATTTAAAATATAATTCTTAATATAAATAAGTTAGTGTGGCCGGCTCTTTAAGAAAAAGTTCCGTATAGTAACTCGCAAGGTGCTTGATGAATGAAATATATAAGCTTACAATTTTATTTTCTCTACATTTAGAACTAACGTTGGAGCCCCCTTCATCTTTTTTGCTTTTGCTTGAGCCAAGACATGTCCATCTAGGTATGCCCATAGTTATTGGTTTTTTTAAGGGATAATTTCCGTTATACGCATCAAATTTCTTAAAATTATGAATATCCATCAGAACACTATAATATCTTATATCCGCTTCAAATCATATTATAATTATTTTATCTTCATTCCTTCATTTAATTTATTATTAATCTGTTGTAGTGCTGATTTTACAATATTACCCTTCCTCCAAAATGGAATGATCCAATTGTTCTATTACAGTACAAGGAAAAAAAATGCAATGCTATATTGGTTTGTCCTCCATTGTCCTCCCCCTTCCTTTCTAGTTTATTTTTTTTATATGAGTCCTTTTGAATAATTTGTTTCCTTTTTTATAATTTTTACTAGAATAAAACAAGAACTATTTTTTTTTATTAGGAAAAATTGCTTTTTTATGATAAAATTATGATTTTCCTCTTTAATGACACCTATCACTTATATAGTATAGATTCTATTGATTTTTATATCAATAATTTCTATCAGAAATTCTCAAATTCACCCTACATACATGAAAAAACTCCATACTTCTCTTGTTTCCTCTCCGATTGGTCATTGGACACTTGTCAATAAGAAATATTTTTGATTGGTCATTTGTGCTCTTCTCTAACTAGCACACTTGGTCCGAAAATTTAAACACAATATTTTTAAATGCTAAGTAATACTGATATTTATAATAATTATTATTATAATAATAAATAATATAATTAAATACATAATAATCTATAAAAGATCATATAAAAAGTTAAATCATTTTAATAGTAAAGTTTCACCTTAATTATATTACACACTTTATTTTAAATGAGGAGAGAAAAATTATATAAAAAGTTAGATCATTTTAAGAGTTAAATTTTACCTTAATTATATTACACACTTTATTTTAAATGAGGAGAGAAAATCTATATTATATGAATTTTTGGATTCAATAAGATGAAAATGTTAAAACAAAATTAATGATAAAGAAAAGTAATGATATAACATGCTTAAAAATATTAAAAACTTAACCTGCTTTATTATTTATGAATTAATGTTCAATCTTGTTAGGTGAGAACAAGCCTATATATATCTCTGTTTTGCAAATGTTTTCAAGTTTCTTAACTTTCAATTCGTATATTCAATGAGTAAGATTCAACAATTGGTGTACAAAATGATCACTAATTCATGTTTTATCAAATTCTTTAATTGCTAGGATTCACATCTAAACATATATACGTGTTAGGGTGTCAATTATTGACCCGACCCAACGGGTTAACTCGACCCGACCTGACCCGACGGATTAATCCGATCAGACCTGAACCCAACCCGACCTGACATGATGCAAAAAAATGGGTCAGGTATGAATTTAATATTTTTTATCCGAATTGGGTCGGGTCGGGTTCAGGTCAACCCGACCCGACCCGACCCGATTAATTATATTTTTTTGAAGTACTTTTATGATTTAGTAAATTAAAACTTAAATTTAGACTAATTATATCCTAATTAAGATTAATTATAAATTAATTCATATTTTATTACTGAGAATTATATAAAAAGAATTAATAAATATTTATTTATTTTATAAGTGTCGGGTCGGGTCGGGTATGAGTCAAGATTTTTTGATCCGAATTTAATCGGGTCAGATAAAAAAAATAATAAAATAATTGACACCCTATGTGTACTCTTCAATTATCAATTTATGACACTGCGGGTAGTCATACGAAAAATCAAAATATGCCCCCTTATAAAATCCAATATAGAAGGTAATTCTAACTAGGAGCTTGAAAATTGAATATAAGATTATGATTATCTCATACGCACTGTTCAAGTACTAAAGTGAGCGATCGAGATCTGCGATATATATATATATATATATATATATATATATATATATATATATAGAATTAGGCCATAGTGCTTTGCAAAGTACAAAAGTATTGTGTATTTTGCGCTCTATTTTTAATTTTAAGTCAGAAATGATCGATCCAAACCGCTCAATCTAATATCCATATCAAAATCTAATAGTAAACCAAATTTTATATTTTTTGGAATTTATTTGCTATTTTTTTTGGAAAGGAGAAAACCGTCATTTTTGGATGAACCAGAATTCTCAGATCAAGTCATTTTCTTCTCATCAGAAAAAATAGCAAAAAATTCTAAAAAATATAAAATTTGGTTTACTAATAGATTTTTATATGAAGATTGGATTGAATGGTTCGAATCGATTATTTCTGACTTGAAATTAAAAATAGAAAGCCAAGGACATAACGTCTCTGTACTTTGCAAAGCACCATAGTCGGACTCTCTCTCTCTATATATATATAGAAAGTCTAAAATACAATACGTTGCATGGATGCGTTCGTACACCATATCAAAATTTTAAATTTTAATTTAAAAATGACTGATTCGATCCATTCAATTTATTCTCCATATCAAGCTCTTGTAAAAAAAATTATATTTTTAAATTTTTTTTGCTATTTTTTTTGGGCCAAGAAAAAATTGCTTGATTTAAGAATTTTGGATTGTTCAATAATGACAATTTTTTTAGAATAAATTGAACGAATCAAATCGGTCATTTTAACTTAAAATTTATAATTTTGACATGGTGTACAAACGCATCCGTGCAACTTATTAAACTTTAGACTTTCTCTCTGTATATACATTGTAGGACCCCGATCTGGTGCCATAAAATGACTATGGCAACATCATGCCATATTTTTTCAATGGGTGAGATTTAAAATTAAGGTGGGATCCAATTTTATGGGGCCCAATATCATGAGAGAGAAAAATATAGTACTTTGCTGTCATAATGCAGCTGATCCAAAATTCCAAATTCATATATTGCAATCTATATAATGTAAAATTAAGATTAGCTAGATATGAATTTCCTGTTTTTAGTGGACAAATTAAGCGCGTCTGACGCAAGATTAATTAGAATTAATTCCACAATAATTGCTATAGGTACAATAATACACAACACAGGATAAAATGGTGTTATTGCTCAATTGTATATTTATAAATAAGATAAACCCACAGAATCCAAAAATGTAGGCACTCAAATAACAGTATAAACAATATTAAATTAACAAAAGGAAAATTTTATTATGCCAAAATGGGGAGCACAGTCCCCACATGGCTGGTACCATTAGTTGCATGTGTGTTTAAGCCTTAAGTAGCACCCACTAACCCTCTCACATGGCTCTTCTCCCTCTGCTAACACCAATAAATCTAATCATACTCACTACATAATAACATATTAAGCCCTCCCTAGCTACACACAACAAAATATAATCTACTACAATAGAAACCCTAGTATTTCATTTGTTTATACACCACCTTTGCTATATAAAACGCCACAACAAGAGCCAAGACAACCGCAATCGGGGCCTTCATTCTGTCTATGCATGTCCCTCACTTACACACACACTCTCTCTCTCTTTTCTTTCCAATTATAATATCTTATTCCAACTGAGCACCTGTGTATAAACAAAACAAAAGGAAGGAAGAAAATAAAAACGAAAAGATAAAAAAGATCATCTCAAATCTCACCTCCTCTTTACCTCTGTTCTCTTCCAGTCTTGGTTCTTTAAACCACCTTCTCTATATATCTCCTTATATATACACACACCCCCACCCACTTCCCCTCACAGTCTAATACACACCATTCTTCTTCACACTTGTCTCTCTTTATCCTCATCATCAAGCACCTTAATTCTCTCTCCCTCTCTCTCTCTAGCAAGTTAATTAGCTAGTAGTATATGCTAGAAGCCATGACAATTCCATCAAAGATCAAGCTCTTTGGTTTCCATGTCTCGGAAGATGAAGCCACCGAAGGAGGCCACTTGGCAGGTTCTGATTCGTCATCATCCTCCACAACCACCACAGGAGTCGGCGGCTCTGCCAATGGAGACATCCGAAAGTATGAGTGCCAGTACTGCTGTCGTGAATTTGCTAACTCACAAGCACTTGGTGGTCATCAGAACGCGCACAAGAAAGAACGACAGCAGCTTAAAAGAGCGCAGATGCAACAAGCAGCCTCGGCTCGGGGTGTGATTTCACCAACTGGTGGTTTGTTGTACCCTCGTACCGGGATGTCCAATCCCATGGTGTCAGCCTTTTCCCCACCGCCTCACCTTCTCCACATGGATCCTTCTGGAGGGCCCACTGGGTGGGTGTATTTCTCCCGTCCGGTTGGGCCCACTGTTCAGCCATTACATATGTCACATGGGTGTGTGTTCCCGGCAGGACGGGTGCCTATGGTGCAACAACACCGGGCCCATGCAGCATCGTCCGGGTCAGTTGTGAGATTCGGAGAAAGTGCTGGAGCTGAGCTGGTAAGGTCAGACGATGGGTTTGGGTTGGATTTGCAGCTCAGCCTTGCGCCGGCCGGATCATGATCCAACTGTTCTGTTGAAAATCTATTAGGTTATTAATTGAATTCTATGTTTTTATTTAGGAGGAGGGGAGACGGTGATCTAGGAGGTTGTTGATCGGGGTGTAGAACGTATAATAAATTAATCCGGGGTTATTTCTGTAAAAAAAATTTCTCTGGCTATCGTCATCAATTTTTTATTTTATTTGTTTCTAATTTTGCTGTCGGATGTAGTTTGTTTCCTTGGGCTCCTACTGATAATGACATTTGTATATAATT
This sequence comes from Schoenoplectus triqueter, assembly GCA_964058805.1. Lineage (NCBI taxonomy): Eukaryota > Viridiplantae > Streptophyta > Magnoliopsida > Poales > Cyperaceae > Schoenoplectus > Schoenoplectus triqueter. Next base: position 5,697 of record CAXKVV010001090.1, on the reverse strand, counting down.
GATTTTCGGTGTTTCTAGAAAAAAAATGAAGTTCTATATATGCGGCATGGAAAATTCTCTCTGCTGAAATCATAGTACTTTACATACAACACCTGACTTGGTATACAGATGAAGCAACCTCAACGTTACTATCTACTTATTTTATGTTACTTCTCATGTTATGTATGTACGGTACATGAACATAACATGTTTTATCTGTCATAATTGTTATTTCATTAATTTTTCATGATAGGAGGGGACGCTAGTTAGGAACTCTGCTGCACAATATATAGTAGCAAGGGATTAGCTAGTCTCCGAAAGTTCAACCTGTTATTATTTTTAATTAATTAATAATAAAATATAAGACTTAATTTAAGTCTCATAATTTCCAACTATTAATAGTTAGCTTTTCAGATGACATCACTCTTAACCTGCTGACGTGTGCAACCAACTTTTAAGATTTAGCTCACCCACGAAATAATATTTATTGTTTGATTTGAAATATATATACTATTTAATTAGGCATATTTAAGTAAAATTAATCTACCTCTAGCTGGTCCCAGGATTTCATACTGTAGTATTGTACTGTATTAAGTACAATTATAAAAGAAACATGTTACTTCTCCGGTTGGAGTTAGAACCTTAATTACATCAAGTTTGAACATGTAATGTGTGATGTTAACCTCTAAAATTAAACAAAGGGAACGTTACGGACTTATATACATAAAATTGGAGCCAGAACTCTTTCTACGCGCTCCAATTTGTACATAGCCTCACCACCACAGACCAAAATAAAAATTCTGTCGCCGCAGCTTACATGATATAGTAATACAATAATAGAACTAGGTGATTCGCGAATCACTGCTTTCTCAAATATATAAATGCAAATTAAATATGACTGATTCAAATGGTTGAATCTAAATTTCATATAAAATATATTAGCAAGTTAAATTATATATTTTTTTGGTATTGATTCGCTATTTTTTCGGATGGAGAGAAAATGACTTAATTTGAGAATTCTGATTTGTCCAAAAACAATAATTTACTCCCCATCCGAAAAATAGTAAATCAATTCCAAAAAATATAAAATTTGACTTGCTACTACATTTTCAAATTGATATTACATTGAACAGTTCAGATCGATCATATCTAGTTTGAAATAATATATTTCAATCCAAAGCATCACATCCACGGTGCTTCGCAAAGCGCTATAACATAGTTCTACAAAGAGGATTAAGTCTTCTACCTTCTCACACACACCAAATCACTAAGATTTTCATTACCATTGATTTTGTTTAAATTTTTTCATCTACTTAAATCTTATAGTTCAAACATAATTTGTTTCTCCTCATTTAAAGTAATGTGTATAATATACTTAAGATAAAATTTAATTATTAAAATATTCTAATTGTTATGATCTTTTATCGATTATCATGTGTTTAATTATATTATTTATAATTATAGTTATAATTATAATTATTATATACACCTTTAGTTTTTAAAAAGTTACATTAATTTTTTAATGTAAATTTTTATTTATAATTACTTAAGAACTATATTGTTGGACGAAATCTGAATTACAACTATAGTAATAATTAACTATGTAACATATCATAATGACCCCTTTGACAGTTAAATTACTATCTAATCATCAATTTTAAAGAATATGGTATTTAAATTATTTATGTTTTATCAATATAAATTCAATAAAGGTTAATAATGGTTTTTTTAAATATACAGAACTAAATAATAGTACCCCATATGTTTGTTGTTTCATTTTATTTTGTTTTTTAAGCCCTATTTTATCTTCATAATGAGGATATAGTACATAAATACTTAAAATTGATAAAAGATATTTATGTTTATTGTTATAATACTTGGCATTTTCAACATCAATTTTCATACTGAGTTGTTGTTTCATATTTAATAAACAATATCTTTTTATCAATTTCAATCATTTATGACTATATATATCTTATGAAGACAAACTAAAATACATAACATAAAAATGAAATCAGAGACATATTATGTAATAGGGATATAGTTTAGTTCCCATTTTTTCAAACAACATTTACGAACTTTTTACATTAACATTATTTTTTCAGTAAAATTAAATTATATTTTTTAAAATGTAAGTAATTTAAGTACTATATATGAGTAAAGCTAGCGTGCTACTAGGAGCACGAAGCCTCTCTATGATCCTAACTCAAAAATTATATTAAATGATCTCTAAAATTTGATTATCACTCTCAATAAATTCTTCGTATTGAAATCTTATGGGGTACACTAGTTTTACTATATATATATATATATATATATATATATATATATATATATTGTAGGCACATGAGGATATATTGGGGTGTTTCAAAATTTTTAAGTCACTATTTTTAATTTTTAAAAATCAACTCTAAAAATAATAAAAAAATATTTAATATTTATACATTATTTTCAAAAATTAAAAAGAGTGATTTAGAAAATATAAAACACCCCAAATTTTTGTACCCCGTAAGATTTCAATATGAAAATATTTAATGAAGTGATAAATTAAAATTTGGAGATAATTTGATATTTTTTTGAGCTAGAATCACAGAGGGGCTCTATACTCCTAGGAGCACACTAGTTTTACTATATATATATATATATATATATATATATATTGTAGGCACATGAAGATATTTTATTTAAATTATGCTTTTAAAATGAATATAAGATATTAATTAAACTTCAGAGGGTCATTTTGAAATATTATATAGTTTAGAAGATAGTTTGTCCAAATTAGAAGTTTAAGAACTAACTTATCACAAATCCAACATTTTAAAAATTGCAAAGTGATAAGATTACATCCGTTTTTTACACCTGTAGTCTGGACAGAGTTTGAAACTCGATTCCAACGGCTTTATTTTAGTTATTTATTTGATGATTTAAAAAATATTATATTTATTATTTTAAAGGTTTGTAAGAACTTAATTTCAAACCACAAATAAGAAAACTTGAATTTCAAACCATAAATAAGAAAAACTAAATTTAAAACCATAAATATGAAAACTGAATTTCAAACCATAAATAAAGAAAATAAAGTACAGTTTCTTAAATAAAATAAAATACAAACTAAAGTCCTTGAAATTAAAAAAAAAACACATCAACGCCGATGAAATATTTTTCTAATGAGAGACGGGTTGTATGTGTCTCTTGGTCGGATTTCACAGCAAGGATGCTCGTGCCTTGTGTCGGTAGGTGCTTGCATCTTGAACACTCGGCTGGACTGGCCAGGGTATCATACGACGATGCGCGAAGAGTCTCATATTGGGTACCAGAGGTACCAACACTCGGATCGGGGGTCATCTGACTAGCTGAAAGTACAACATGAAATCTTCCTAAAATATGTCAAAGTCATCGGTCGGAGGGTCAACGGCAAAGATATCAATATTCTCAGGATCCGTTTGAAGACCAGTGCAATTAAATTATACATATTTAAATAAATTAAATTAACTAAAATTAATTAAATAAAAAATAACTACAAGTTGAAATAGATAAATTTTAAATTGACCTTCGGAAATTAAAAAGAGGATACCCTAAATCACCCATCAAATGTTTAATTTATCTCATTCATGTTTGCCAAATTATGTATGTCAGGGCGTCGTAAGCCAACCAATGACGGTGATTGTATTCCTCACTAAACAAACATTTGCACATATATTTTTTTATTCTATATCATAAGTTATGTGAAGAACTTAACTAAGAATAAATAATTTGCTTAAATGCTAACTGCTCATGCATTCTGGTGAGTGTGATATGTATGCTAATTCATCCATATGCTTCTCGGAGTGCTGTACTGGCTGACTAAATTGTTCCTCAGTATTCAATCCCTGCCATATTGTAGTCATTCTTCTCTTATAATACTACCCTATATAAGCATAATGTTGGGCATAGTCGTACGGTCGCGCCTCCGTGATAGACAGCTCGAACTCATTCTTTATCCACCAATAATATTGTGTCCAATCTACATTCTCACATTCACCACCTCCTGATGTGTGCTTATTCTTGCTATACGTGAACACTTGCAGGTAATCAATTAGAAACGGCAGAGAGATCTGCTAATAAAGATTGAACTACCACATAACTCTAGAAGTGAATCATCCACACACGATACTTTAACCTACGGTACATTAAAATTAACAAATTAAATTAGTGTACTAATTGAGGTAAATAACTTTTAATTGATTTTATAAATTTACAAATTATAGTACACGTGGTACACCCAAGGTAATTCATCGTGATAAGCAGTGTACGACATTCAGTTGACGCTTTCATTCCGTAAATTCTCAAAATGATCTAAAAAATGTCCGAGTGCTCCATATTGCGGGGTGTACTTGAATAAATATTTTGTTGCCCATTTGATACCGTACGTAGGCCGCAATCGATAATCATGATCTCTTAATAGAGAATCCTCACTTCTACACCTATATCATCAATAAAATATAAAAAATAAATAAAATTATCTCAATTGAGATGAGTGATATTGATTTATCTTGGTCTCCCGACCGGAAATCATGTCCACGATCACATTTGAAGCGGAAGCAAAGGACCAGCTATGCATTCTGCTGGCTCATGACATGAACGAGAGAGGTTGAAGTACAAACACGATAGTACTACCTACGTCCAGTTATAGCCGTCCTCTGGTAAATTGAGCATATCATCAAGAAAGCTCAAGTACATCTGCCGGTATCGAGTCTACACTGTTGTTAGGGAACATCACGGATCCAAAAAATCTAAGAAAAATGCTCGTGTGTACCCACAAAAAAATAAAAAAAATAGATCAAACTTATAATAAATTCACGGTCGAGTAAAAATATATTATAAAAATTATACATTCGAATGGTCTCATCATCGGTGTAGTTAAATAATTCTAGAAAATACTTCCACAAACACGAGAGTCAGATATTATATGTCAAGAACTGAACATACTCATTCTCTTTTTCTCTGTTTCTTATCTTAAATGACCATGAATTATCAGTGATGTCCTCATAGCTATATGAATTATCATCCAACCCAAGGAGTATCTCCAGAGTCCCTCTTAATTCATCATCAGTCATCCCTGTTATTGATTTTTCTATATTTTTCATATTTAAAAATTAGATGAGTAAACTTCAAAAATAAAAATATAAGATAATATATAAAAAAATTAAAATACCCTTGATAGACAATCCCTATAGGCAACACACATTCTCCAATGTCACTATCATCTCGCCGACTAGTAGATGAAATATCAACGTCTCTGGTCATCACCTCTCGATAAACATTGTTAGGAGTGATTTATCTAACTGACAATCTCCCATTATCATCATATGGTAGAGAGAACGAGTCGATGTAGATATGGATCTATCTGCGTGTTGTATGCTATTTTTGGGCGAGGTGCATTCAAATAGAGAATGTTATGCGGAAACACAAAATAATTTATTACATAAGATATGCTAAAATAAAATATAAAATATATTTTATTTTACATTATATGATTAAAAATACTTACATCGGTTCTAACCCTTTATGATCTATGTTTATTTTGTGATATGACAAGCAGTTATAGATACTCTATTTTTAACTACAATTATTAAAAAAATTGCTAAAATTAAAATTATGATTAATTATTATTTTTTATAAATTATAACTACAATTTGATACAATTGAACTTATTATAAATTTGGAACAATTTGGTAT
>CAXKVV010001089.1:0-31194 GCA_964058805.1 Schoenoplectus triqueter | reverse complement strand
GGAACCTCCTTCGTTTAATGGATTCATCTCAGAACAGATCCAATGGCCCATTACATTAAAGCCTAATTAAGTTAATAATAGAAAATAAAATTTAATTAGTAAATAAATCATTTGAAAATGTTCTCAAACTCTAAATTGACTCAAATTTATTTCTAAAAATCTATTATTTTTTATAGTATTTTTTTAGGATAAAAAATACTTCATTTTAATAATTATTATAATATTTTAATAATTCAAAATTAAAACCATAGTAATATGAATTTCTATTTTGATCAAGCTTTGACTTAAAATTTTAAATATAAATAAATATAAATAAAAATTTATAAAATTCATATAAAACATCAAAGAATAATATATGAATTTTTCATGATCTTTCAATATGAAAATCTTTTATGAATATTGGGCACAATAGAAATAGATAAATAGATAATAATAAAAGGCCCTTTGATATGTGATAATGTTTTAATAAATAATAATACAATAAAATAGAGAGGAAAATAAGATAAAATTAGTAAATAAAATAATAAAATAATATTGTGAATAAAAAAAGAAAGGTGAAATAATAAGAAAAATAATATATTAAAATATTATAATAAGTGATGATGATCATGACCATGAGGTGATGATATCATGATCAGGTAATGATGATGATCATGTGATCGAGTTGGTCATGTTAATATGATAATCATATAGGGATGATGACCATGATGATGATCACATGATAATAAACATGATCACACAGAGATACTGATCATGTAGAGATGATGATAATGATCACACTGAGATGCTGATCATGTAGAGATGATAATCATTCAGGTAAGATGATCAGTCAATAATGATGATCATGATCACACAGAGATGCTGATCATGTAGAGATGATGATCATGCAGAAATGATAATCATTCAGATATGATGATAATCATGATCACACTGATATGATAATCATGTAGAGATGATAATCATGATCACACTGATATGATAATCATGTAGAGATGATAATCATTCAGGTAAGATGATTAGTTGATGATGATGATCATGATCACACGGGGATGCTGATCATGTAGAGATAATGATAATAATCATGCTGGAATGATGGTCGTGTATAGATTATGATCATTTAGATATGATATTTATATGATAATGAACATGATCACACTGAAATGATAATCATACAGAGATGATAATCATTCAGGTAAGATAATCAATCGATAATGATGATCATGATCACACGGGGATGCTGATTATGTAGAGATGATGATGATAATCATACTGAGATGATGATCATGAAAGGATGATAATCATTCAGATATGATGATAATCATGATCACACTGATATGATAATCATGTAGAGATGATAATCATTTAGGTAAGATGATCAGTTGATGATGATGATCATGATCATATAGGGATATTAATCATGTAGAAAAAATAATCATGCAGTGATGGTGATTATATGATGATTATAATGATGATGAAGATCACATAATGGAGCATACCATGTGAAGAAGATAAAAAAGAGAAGAAGTAGGATGACAAGGATGACAGTCGCACGACCATCCAAATATCAGTCGTCTCATAAAACGTACAAATTTGACCTCGAGTTTGTCAGAGTCACAGGATTTATTTTAGCATGCCTACCTCAACGTTAAGTCAGCCAAGCGCTTCGAATTTAACTTTGTGTGTATGATAACCCTAAATTCATGAATTGACTTAGTGCTTCAGATTCATAATCTAGAATATCAGTGGGATATGGATACGAGTTATGTTTGTTAAATCTCCTAATTCACCAACCTTCAAATACCAGTTGGCTCAGTGCTTCAAGCTTGGTTTTGTGTGATTGGATGGGTTTTGTCGCCCTGTACCAAAAGGACACATCTAGATTCATGAATTGGCTTAGTGCTTTAAATTCATAATCTAGAATATCAGTCAAGACGTGCATGCGAGTTAAGATCGCTAGTCCTCTGATTCACCAACCTCAAGGTTAGTTGGCATAGCGCTTCAGGCTTAGTTTTGTGTGATTGGATGAGTTATGTCGCCCTGTAACAAAATGACACACTTAGGTTCATAAATTGACTTAGTGCTTCAGATTCATAATCTAGGAGTTCAGCAAAATGTGCATGCGAGTTAAGTTCACAAATCTTCTAATTCACCAACCTCAATACCAGTTGGCGTCCCGCTTCAAACTTGGTTTTGTGTGATTGGATGGGTGAATGTCACCCTGTATCAAAAATATATGCCTAGGTTCATGAATTGGCTCAGTTCTTTACATTCATAATCTAGCAGATCGGTGAGATGTGCAAGCGAATTAAGTTCACTAGTCTACGGATAGACCAATTCCAATATCGACTAGCGCGAGTAGTCTGATTTTGCATAATTGGTTGGGTGTTAGTTACCCTATAAAAGCTCACGCCACAGGTTTTGGACCATCGAACCCATAAGTCCTTAACCTGACTCTTTCATTAGACCACACCCATACCAGAGCGCGTCACGATTAATTGACCACTTATGTTTGCTTATTTATGATATTTTCTTTTCCCCTTTTAGAGATCCAAGAGGTGTCTGAAGGGTGATAACTCAGGGTAAATTAACAACGGGGGCTTGCGCCCACCGAAATCTTAAAAGTTCCCATAATTTCTAAAAAAACCCTCAATGTGCATTCATAATCATAATAACACCCACACAATGCACACTTAGATGGATCTGACCGTGTCCTTCTTCCGTAGCCCGCCGCCTGAGCGAAGAGGCACACGAAAAAGGGTTGCACGGGATCTGACACGCCTAGTGAGACTAGATTCTCCTCATGATTAATAAAAGGGGAAGTAAATGGATTAAATAAGATACATAAGTGGTCTTTTATAAAAATACCTAATGTAGTTCGAGTATTTTCTGTTTTGCAGATAATGGCATACTTTGGCAACTTCAACTTGGCACCCTACACCGTCACTCCGGCACAGAACCCGGACGGCCGACTCTTCATGTTCTTTGGTTCTATCCCATAAAAACTTTTCTAACTCACCTTCTATGACTCAGCTCCCGCGGCCATCTTCACTCCGATAATCGTCCAGATCTCTATCCCGGATGAAGAAGAAGTCTCATTCACCCTAACTCCTAAGGGTGTCACCAACAATGCCATGTCTTCTCCTACCAACTCCCCTAGGAGGAGAAGACGACCAGCCAAGAGGGCAGAACCAGCTGGTGGCTAAGCCAGCCATTCTAGTCTCAAACCCATTCTTCGTCCTCCGCATCATGGCCAAGAACTCCGCCATCGGACAACTCCGCAAGGCCTGAGAGGTCCTAAAGCCCGCACCGCGGCCAGCCCGAGCAAGAACCGCATTGCATGGCCAGCGTAGACCTCAAGCCCCTGCATAAGCTATATACAAATCTCACAGGGAACTTAAGCAGAAATGAAGCACTAGAGTGCTAGGTCGAGATAACATGTCTCCCGCCACTCTCAAGACAAAAGCCAAGCCACTGGCCCCAGTCTCCACCATAAAGCGCTCCCCAAACAGAATGACATGACCATGGACAAATGCCAACAACTCAGACTGGATGAGTTGGATGCCATGGACGAGAAGAGGTTGATGGCCCAACAGAACCTCGAAATATACCACGCAAAGATGACAAGGGTGTACGATAAAATGGCACGAGTCAGGACATTTCAACAAGGGGAGCTTATTCTTGTCCTCAAGAGGCTGATTATTGGCCGGCACATTGACGCAAAATTTTCTCCGAACTGGGATGGGCCATACGTAATTGAGAAGGTATACGGAGGTGGCGCATACCAACTCATTGACCATGAAGGCAAGAGGCTCATGCCACCGATCAACGGGAGGTATCTGAAAAAATACTACACATAGCCCGGATCGAGACCCAAACGGAGCAGTACTGTACTATAAATAAATAAGGAGGAAAATAAGTGCTTTTCTACATACACGTGCACAAAACACAAAACTCAAAAAATAACCTCCACCTCTGCATAAAATCTCAAAAACTCTACTTGTGCATTTATAAATAAAATGCATCTAAAAATCTAAAACCACTCAAACACATCTAACCCTAAAATAAAAAAATAAAAAAGAATATGAGAGTTTAATGCTAAAACCACGCAAAGAGTGTAAGGCGGGAGTTTTAGTGTTTGGGCTCACAATACAAATACCACTGGGTTTGTCCATTTGATATAGAATAAACACAAAAATGGGCAGGGTTTGTAGTTTGCCCCTCAAACTATTTGTTGCCTAATGACGAAAGTTGCTCATATTGGTCGCCCGCGATGTAAACCAAGGGATAGGTCGGGCAAATTGGTGGCTAGTAAGTAGTCGCTATCAGGGCATGTAAATAAATAATTCTCGTACTATTAGTAGCAAGTAGCACTAATAATAAAAATCTACCATTCTCAGAAAAAATAAAAGGGATATCTAAGTAAAACAATAAAAGTCTATTTTTTTATCCCTCAATTAAAGTAAAAATAAAATCTTTTCAATAAGGGGTTGTCACTTTTATCCCCGACACCACGTGTTATATAAAGCCAAGTTGGGTGTATTCATCCGCAAAAGCATCACACGCCCAAAGAGACGGTATGTTACAATCCCATAACAGATCGTAGAGGGGTCAGATTAAGGGTTTATATTTTTACCCGACATTCTATGTCAAATAAAGTGGTTCGCTTAAAGAAGTGACTCTGATCATGGAGAGCGAACCTACCCGATGAAAGCCTATCTCGCAGGGATGCGTGATTGATGTTTGAGGGTAGGATCCCCACCAAACAAACTGAGCGGAGACGAGCGAAGGTGAGTTTCCACTTTAGCACGCAAAATGTGCACAAATGAGGGGAGAGTGGGTGAAACTCCAGAACAAATATCAATCAAGTATATGAGGAACATCCATAAAATGGTGTTATCAATTGCATCCACAATCCAATTGATATTGGTAAGTTTATCCATCAGTAATAATGGGATAAATATGTTTATTCTGTACTTGGGCTAGAGGTCAATACAGATAGGTTCACTATCTGTAAAATACCACGATTACTTAGGTTATGTATTGCAACAAGTAAAAAAGAAGCAATGTATAGGATGCTGTAAAATTTTTCCTTTTCTCTTATTGTAATTAGGCGCTGTGTGAAAGTAAAGCAGTTATAATTAGGCACTTTTACAATTAAAATTGGAGGTGTGTTACATAAAATCAGTGGAATGTTTCCCCGCACTGCAGAGGAAGTGACAAGCAAATAACAAGAAGAGCAATCATCATCCATAATAAGAGAAAATAAAGCAATAACAAGTGTCAATCAACAAGCAAGCATCCACGAAAGTATCCTGTACGCAATCACAAGTGTGACAATCAAAGAAAGAAGAGAAGAAAAGGGCAAAGATATAAGGTGCAATCTATGAGTCCGAGAAGTGAGACTCCAGTTCAAACAATGCGGCACTGATCACTATCCAAGTAGGCACAGAGAGCGCGTCTGTCCTCCTTCGAAACTGCCTCAAAATCTAAGAACTAGGAAAATGCTCTATCTTGGGCGCTCAGGTAAATCTGTAAGTTCGAGAGACGTCCCACCAGATACCTGGAGAGGCCCTCAATTGACAATCTACGGTCCTCCAACTACTGCATAAGCAGTCGAGCGGGCCCACCACTAACTCCCACAGAGCGAAAAGTGACACAAGAAGAAAGCTGCTGAAGGTAGCGGAGTCGAACAGCCTCTAAATGCTTGCGCAGCTCATGGATCTCTAACTCATGCTAGTACATCAGGGAGCTCACATCTTGGTAAGCTCTGAGCAGCTCATCACACATTCTGGAGATGAAGCCGCTCGAAAGATGAGACGCGGTGAGTAGGGCTGGCGTAATGTCATCATGCGTCAACCCATACCAGTCGAATGAGACATTCTCTGGCAGAAAGTCTAGGATCTCGAGATCCAGCGGGTAATCCCTGAAGAAGGTGCCCTGAAGTGAGTCTGCCAACTCGGTTAAGGTGAGTCTCACATCTTTCAGTGTGACATCTGTAATAAAAGAAGCATGTAAGACAACCTGCCACAACAAAAGAAGAAGTAAAGAAAGAAAGATCAAACCTAGCGCCTCAGCCGCCTCGAAAGGACAAGATTAGGGTAGAAGCAAGCATATCAGCCACCTCGAAAGGACCACAGGCGCATTGAGCCCATCTGCAAGGCAAAACAAAAGTGTAAGTGTAATAAAAAAGAAAGCCACAAGAAAATAATAAAGGAGATAAGAAGTACCAGGAGAGATGTGAGGCTCAGTGGGACTCTCACTGGCCTGAACCTCCGCATCTGGACTGTCGAGTAGCCGCTCCTCCAGCCAACCCTCCTCTAGCTCTTAGTCATAATCGGCTACGGGCTACTCAGTCAAGCCCTCCACCCAACTATCTGTGAACTCGGGTGAGACTGTACCATCTGTAATCATGAGAGACCGCTCGTCAGGAGATGTGGAGATGTGAGACGGCTCTCCCTCGATCAACACTAGCTCGTCGCTCGCGGGCTCGACAGCCAATGGACCCTCCTGCTCTGGAGAGGCCTCATCTGGTCTCACAAGTGTGAGAACTGGCCTCAGAACCACCTCAAAGGAGTCGTCATCTCCAGTGGACACTAGCAAAATCGACAGCGAAGCAGGACCGTCTTGAAAGAAGGACTCTGATCGATGTGGCGATGCCATATCATCAAAGTCGGCCTCAGAGCCTGTAAAATCTGTGTGTCAAAATAGGAGCACAAGTACAGACTAGCAACTAAATACTAAAGGATGCACACGGACCTGCGACGGTAATGTCAGTGCAGAATCCTAAAAGGACAACATCTCTGGGTACAACTGGATAAAACAGAGAAGATAAAACAGATTAAAAGAATTGATCAAGGGCTGAGATTTGATCAAGATCTCTCTGGTACAACTTAGGGATAGAACACTCTCTAGGTACAATTTGGAGACCTGAATAAGCCTACACCCCAGCAGCCACCTCCAGCAAGATATGCCATGTGGCAGCACCTGATTGGGCCACCTTAGCACAGCTATGCCACGTGACACTCTCTCATTGGTCCATGTCAGCAGGTAGGCCATACCATGACGCAAGACATCTGACAGATGGACCCCACTAGTGTGCCACATGGCAGTCTGTCATTTGGCCACATCACATGTCCCATGCCACATGGTACAACCACAGTAACCCACATCAGCAGTAAGTCAAACCTCAGCTGACACATGGCAGAACAACATGAAGCCACTTCAGCCCCAGCTTGCCACATATCAGCCCCCTATTGGACCACATCACCTATATGGGTCCCACATAGCACAGCACACCTGACAGGTGGGCCCTACCAGTGTGCCACATGGCAGCCAGCCATCGGTCCACCTCAGCAACAATTAACATACTATTAACATTAAGAAAATACTACTTAAGTTAACAACCAATCAGATCATACCAACTCAGCTCAATTAACCCTAATCTATGCACTAATCAGTTGATAATCACACATGTTAGCGTAAGCACAAAGGACTTACTAGTGGGGTCCACTAGTCAGGTTTATAAGTCTGTGGTGCACGAGCAAACAACAAGCCAAGTTTACATAAATACACTAGCTGAAATTTAAATGAGAGAGAGAAGAGTGCACGCACCTAGCACCTGTGAGCTCTCTCTCCGCATTCTCTTTTTTCTCTACTTTGGTGCATGAGAGAAGAGTGCATGCACCTTGTGGATGCTCCATCTCTCTTCTCTCTTCTTCTCTTCTTCTTCCCGATGGCTGAAGTTGTTGATGGTGCCATCAATGGAGATCAAGCAAAGGGTTGCACTTCGATTTAATTGCTCCAAGGCTTGGCTGCATTGTACAAAGGAGAGAAGGTGTATGAAGTTAGATTTTGAAATGATGCAGTGTAGAGAGAGAAATGACAGAGAGAAATATCTCGAGTAAAAACTTAAACTTACAAATTGAAGCTTGAAACTTATAATTAATGGCTGGGAGAACTTACTAGACCTAAGGCGATGATGTTAGAGCAAAAGTTGAGAAGAATTGAATGTTGGAGATAGGAGATGCATTAAGTCACCTTCTGGCTTGAGAACTAGCTAATCAAGCACTATGCTAGAGCTAACAAATCAACAAAGAGAGTGTGCAGGGAGTTGCCTCACACTGAGGTGATGATGCTGAGGCTCTAAGATGCAAGAAATAAGCAAGGGATCAAGGTGAAAGTTTGAAGCTTGTTTATAGGCTTGTAAAGGAAGAAGAAGGACAATTTGATCGACTGCTGTAAAATTAAACTAAGAGAGTATACAAGTAGCTTATAAAGGGGTAGACTGAGGTCTAGAAGAGCCTAGAAGGGGCTAGAAGATCTTGCAAGGAAGTGAAGGCCGATTAGTGGCAAAATAACAAATAAATTGAAGTTGTAACTGCCTTTAAGCAATTACACACAAGCCAGGCAGTTGAGGACTTGGTTCAGTGAACCATAAAGCACAAGATAGCAGCTTGAGTGAGTGATGTAATGCACCAAGTGCAGTTGAATTATGGAGTCAAATCTGGTCGAACCAACTCAATTCTTATATAAACTCCAACCCAGCAATCAAGAGAGACACACAAGAACAAGTAACATCTACACAGAGCACACAACATCCCTAGATCACTCAAGAACCCTAGAGAGCAAGTGAGAAGCCAATTGGCCGATTTATCTCAATAAGTGTTGAGAACTCGGTATACAATCAATCCTTTCCCACCATTGACAGTCAATTGAGAGAGCTTGAAGATAAAGGAGAAGAAAGGTGAGTGTTGTGATAAAAAATGAGAGCTTGTAATGTAATTATACTTGTTCGAAAGCAATCAGTTGAATTCCATTACTGTTTTTTATTTTTCATAATTTTTTTATTTAATCGATCGAATTTCTTGAAATTTATTATGAATCTGCTTTCTTGATCATCGCTTTGTTGTTTCTATCTCTTATCTTCCATTTTCTTTCTTATATTTTGAGTAATTAGCATGAAAGGGTGACTGGTACACTGTACTGATCGGGGCTGATCGAAGTTCAAGTGATCTCCTAGCCCCACAGTCAAGCAAATGCACTGATCGAAGATTATTTGATCTCTCAGTCTTTTGCATTTCCAATCGATTGTTCAAGAAGTCTAATTTCTAATCAATTCATCGATTAGAAACGTGAAAATTTGAACAATTAAGAGAGCTTGAGATTGAACAAGACTTGCGATTATCTCCTCTCATAATTGAAGCGGTTAAACGTTCAATCCAAGTGTAATCATGATTGACGATGTGATTCTGTGAAGAAATAACTTGTCAATCAATTGAAAATGCAAAGTCTAGCTCAGTCTCAACGGTCGGTACCGATCGTCAGTTCTGAAACTCGATGATTCACGTGAATTGAGGGATATTACAAGAGTAATTCATTACACTGCATCAATTAAGACTTGAAATTACAAGATTAAGCAAGAAATTAGACGAATTGAAACTTGGACAAATCAATACTTAGATACGGTGGCGCCGGCGATCCATCGTTTGGATATATAATTAGAATGTACAGTCAAGTTCTCCACACTAAGGTGACGCTAATCATTGTAGCTGATATCCGATCAGATCACCGAAGCTCCGGGAACACCCCTCCAGCACGTATCTCAATGCACGGGAGAATAGAGATAGAGGAAAGATCTTCAGCACCAATCGCAAAGGATCACACTAATCCTGAGACAGATCCAAGGGGTCTGGGATGTTATGTGTTTAGAATTAAAGCGCAATTTAATCTGAGCCTTTAATCTGTTCAGTGTAAATCTTAATTAATTTCAGCGGCCCAAGTAAAAATAAAGAGTTCAATAAGAAGTTTGTGCTAATCTTGACACAGATCCAACAGTTCAGATTAATCAAAGGATTAATCTCGGCCCAATTCAAAGCAGGCCCAATAAGAGAAAGAAAAGAAAAATTAAATCTTGGCCCAATTCATTAAGCCCAAAGCTCAGTTAATAACATAAAATTAAAATAAAGAGTAAATAAATCATTTGGAGGTCTTCCTAAACTCCAAATTGACTCAAATTTATTTCTAAAAATTCTGTATTTTTCATAGTATTTTTTATGTAAAAATATTTCAGTCTTAAGAATTTTACTCTACTGAAATAATTTAAATGTAAAAGAACATTATTTATTTTTTCTGTTTGACCAAGCTTTGACTTGTTATTTTGGCTATTATAAAAATCAGAATAAAATTATGAATAATAGACAACCTATTTTTTATTATTTTTATAAGTAATTTTCTATAAAAATAAAGAGAATTAAGAATAAAAATAAATTCACCTTTGTAATTGAGATAATAATAAAGAATATTATCTTATTAATAAAAGTCAATAATAATGTAATAATTCTTTTGCATTTTAGAGGTGATTAAATAATCTCACACAAGGGGTGTAGAGAAGCACAGTAATTTTGCACAAGTAAGGCAACACTCAAAACAGTCAGTTAATAACAGTTAGGACAAGAGCATCTTGACGCCTACCAAGAAGACAACTGAGATGACAACATCAACACAGCGAGTGTGGTGACTTCAAAGAAAACATTATGATGTCTGAAGAAATGACATCATAATGCTGAGATTGATGATCCGTCGATCATCAATGCACTAGCTACCTCCCAAGGCAGGTGGTGCGCAGATATGGGACTGATCTGCTCGCAAGCCCATGATGTAACTAGATTAGATGAGTTGAGCTGAACTGTCTAGAAACTCACTCTATAACAAACCTGTCTTAATATTAGACTAACCAAGTGCTCCGAGTCTAATATTGTGTACAAGGTAACCCTGAATCTATGAATCAGCCAAGTGCTTAGAATTCATGATTTGGAAGATCAAGTAAGACAATTGTAGGGACTCTGTCCACTGTCTACTGACTCTGTGTCTTGAACAACTATTCATGACTTGACATGCTAGTAAGACTAAACTGATCTGTTTGTAAGTTTATTTTCAAGTCCATGAGATCGAACTGACATGTTTGTAAGTTCATCTCCCAAGCCACAAGATTGAACTGATTTGTTTGTAAGTTCATCTTCTAAATAGTGAAATTGAACCGATCTGTTTGTAGGTTCATTCACTAACACACCTACCTCAACGTTGAACTGGCTTAGCGCTTCATATTTGACCTTGTGTGTAGAAGTGTTCCTAGGTTTATGAATCCGCTCAGTGCTTGAAATTTATGATCTAGAAGATCTGTAAGATGTGCATGTGGGGCATATCCACTAATCTTCTGATTCACCAACCTCAAGATCAACTGGCTTAGCGCTTCAGGTTGTATTTTATGCTATTGGTCATTGACTAGTTAAGATTGAACTGATCTGTTTGTAAGTTCATCTTCTAGATCAATTAAGATTGAGTCAATTTGTTTGTAGACTCATCTTCTATCTCTCCGTAGAGGTTGATCTGATATGTTTGTAAGATCATCTCTCGGAGCTACTAAGATTGAACTGATCTATTTGTAAGTTCATTTTTCTCTACCCTAAAATGAATTGATCTGTTTATAAGTTCATTTCCTACCAACCTACTTTTGCTACCTTATATCAAATGAACTGATCTGTTAGTAAGTTTATATGCATCTCTGTTATCTGAACTCAAGTGAACTGATTTGTTAGTAAATTCATCTATACCCGTATAATCTGTAACCTGTGAACTGATTTTTGTGTAAGTTCATCTATATCTCTTTCATCTGAACTCAAGTGAACTGATATGTGTGTAAGTTCATCTTTTATTGCATTTGCATCTGCTTTGAATTGAACTGCTCTTTTTGTAAGTTCATTTCTTCCATCTGAACTGATCTGTTTGTAAGTTCATTTTAACCTGTTTCTAAACCCTAAACTGATCTGTTGGTAAGTTCGTCTATCAACACTCTATATAAGTTGAATCGATCTGTTTGTAGATTAAATTTGTACTGTACTCTAGAAATAAAACTGGTCTATTGGTAAGTTCATCTACTGCCATTCTTGCATCACTGAATTGATCTAACTATAAATCCAGGGTGTTCCGTAGTGATCCCGATCACTAGAACACTTCACTACTCGACCACTTGACCATCATTTAGCTATAGTATTTACTTCCCCTTTTGAGATCTAGAGGTGCCTCGAGATTAATAGCCTAGGATAATTAACAGTGGGGGCTTACGCCTATCGAAATCTATAAGGACTCACAATCACTGAAAAACCCCTAAATGTGCATCCCAATGGGTCTGAATGGTAGAATTAATTAGCGCTAAATAAATGCACGCTTAGGAGGGATCTCCGTGTCCTTCTTCCGCATTTCATCGCCCCGCAGCGGTGAGGAGCGCATGAAAAAGGGTCGCACAATATATTACCGATGTCTACCTATATCATCAATCAAAAACATTTTCCTACATGACAAGACTACCTCTTTTGATTTAACCCTAATTTCTAACCTAAGAGTAGTCAAATCAATGTGATCCTAAGAACGGGGATCAACATCGACCAAGAAACCTCCTAAATCAGATGTTATTCTCCTAAATTCCTCATCTTTCTATACTATTAACCTATAATAGAATAGGGTCAAAACCTCCATCAAACTTAGAAAAATCATAAGGTTCAACTATGAAACGAACACTACCTAAAACTAGTTCACCTTGAGAAATGACATCTGATTTCCATTCTATATTAGGTGGTTCAACAAGGTATCTATTTTGAGGAAGAGCTTTAGCTATCCAAGACCATCCACAGATTGGAAAGATTTTGTGAAGGTGTGTTTGAATATAGATCTGGCCCAGACCTAGATCATCGTGCAAAACAAGACTATTTTTAATAGTTTCATGAATTTTTTTACTAGTAGGATTGGAATAGAATTTGAGAATTGGTAACTTATTAGCCACTACCATGGTCTGAGAAGAAGATTGAGAGGGAGAGGGTTGAAACATTATAATTGATCGGCACTAGTGTGAACGATGCCCAAGACGGCTGTAAGAGAAGCAGACGATAGAGTTTCGACAGGAGGACGATGTATGACTAGTATCACTGCAACGAAAGCAAACTTCTAACCCTAAATTATGCTTATTCTGGAGTGTTCGCACCTTGGATCGTGCTTTGTCAAAAGGTTACAGTTGTAATGTGGGTTGGTATTGAATCAGTGGAGCCGAGTTACATACATGAGCCTCTTGTGCAACCTGCACATAAGACTTGGGTAGAGGAGCAAGTTGTGAAATAGGTGGAGGAGCTTGTAATTGAGGTTCTTGTTGGATAAGAAATGGAGTTGAAAGGAACGATGAAGGCGCAGGAATCGATGTCAAAGGAGGAAGTGAGTGTTTACCTCTAAAAATTTGAGGAATTAAAACAGCAATTTGGGACAAATTTTTTTGAAGATTCAAGAAGAAATTTTGAAAGTCCGAAGAGCCTTAATTCAAGTCCAGATGCACCAAGAAAAAAGAAAAAAATCATTTAAATTCTCAGATTCATAGTCTAGAAGACCAGTAATGACCAAAAAAGGGGCTAAATCTCATCTTTATGATTTACCAGATCTTTATGATGAGCGGGCAGGACGCTTGCGTTCACATCTTGTATCTTAGAAAATTCACCCAAATATTGATACTTGAGTTGGTAAGGAGCCTTAACTCAATATCTAGTATCTCGAAAACCATTCAGTATCTCTATATGGATCATTGAGATATCTGAGTGCCTAGGTCCATGAGCTATCATAGCGTTTAGCTTCACATCTTGCATACTGACATTCACATGATTTGAGCTGCCATTAATCAAGACTAATGGTCTGAACTGCCATTAATTGAGGTTCACAGGGTGTAGACTACCTTAAAAAGTTCATATCTTCCCTACCCTTACTCACAACAACCACTTAAAATTGCTAAGCTATTTTATTTATTTTTCCTTTCTTAATCAGAGGTTCCTCGAGTTTGAAACCCAGGGTAATTAACAATGGGGCTTGCGCCCATTGGAATCTTAAAGACCCCACAATCTCTAAAAAAATTTAAATGTGCATTCCAAATTTATATAAATATACTCTAATGCACACTTAAAGGGATCTCTGTGTCCTTCTTTCGTAATTCATCGCCTCAGTTTCTTTTCAGGGCGGTGAGAGACGCAAAAAATGATCACACAGTGAGTAAGCGGGAGTATATTATGTAGGGTAGGTTGGCTGGAGAAGGTGAGTAGCCGTATGGATGGACTGCCTCATAGAGAACTCTATAAAATTTAGAGCAGCAGCCAAACCATCTAGAGATAGATGAGCCATAATATTCTTGGTTGTTTGTTGTTAGTTGTTAATTCTCTTATTTTATATACAATGTATCTTTCTCTTAGTAACAACTTGATTAATGTAACTGATGGATTCATAAATAAAATTTTAGTTTTCTCCTCCTCTACTTTACTTCTCTGCTCGGTACAAAAATATGTTGATGATATTATTTTTTTACTCTACTAATGCGGCTCTTGCTGAGGAATTTTCTTTTTTGATGGGCAGCGAATTTGAGATGTTAATGATGAAAAAATTTACATTCTTCTTAGGACTTTAAATTAAGCAAATGAATGATGACATCTTCATTAGTCAAATCAATATGCTAAGGAGTTGGTCAAAAAGATTGATCTTGATGATTACAAGATGAGTAAGACACTAATGACAACCAATACAAGCCTAGGCGTAGATGAAGAAGGAAAGCCAACCAACATACATCAATATAGGGTAATAATCGGTAGTCTTCTCTATCTTACGGCTAGTATGCCGGATATTATATTTTTTGTATGTCTATGTGTCTAGTACCAAGCTAATCCCAAGGAGTCCCACTTAATTACACTTAAAAAAATATTAAGATATGTTAAAGATACTCTTAATCTTAGATTATGATATGGTATATAAACCAAATTTGATCTTATTGGTTACACCAATGCGGATTTTGCTAGTGATAGACTTGATAGAAAGAGTACTAGTGGGACATATCAATTTCTTGGAGGTTAATTAGTGTCATGGTCTAGTCGCAAGTAAACTTCGGTGACTCTTTCAACCGTCGAAGTCAAATATATTACTGTGGAAAATTATTGCACACAAATTTTATGGATGATACAAACTCTATAATATTATAATTTACGCTTTCGTAAGGTGTCCATATTGTGTTACAACTCTAGTGCCATCATGATTTCAAAGAACTCGGTTTTATATGCACGTACCAAATATATAGAAATTCGATATCATTTTATTCATGATCATACTGAAAGAGGTGATATTGAACTTATGCACATTGATACTAAACATTAAATAGACGATATCTTCATAAAACCCCTAAGTACTCAACAACATTATGAATTAAGGTTTAAATTTAGCATGCTTAAGCTTTCTCAGTAATTAAAAGTCATAAATGCATATATAAGTATGTTTCAAACCATAATAATCATATTTGCTTCAAAATCCTCTTGAAAAACACTTCAAATGTGTGTTTCTGGCCCTAAGCCGTTATAACAATTCTTTACTTTTGATTGTCTGTAGTATTTTTCTTCAGAATTCTTGATCTTCCAGACAACCATTGGATAACGACTTATGCAACATCAGCCAACCATTATAACGGCTCATAACAGTTATAACGGTTCATCAAACAGTTATAACAGTTTAAAGGAGAAGTCAATGTAAGGTCAAAGAAGAAAATAGATCCTGACGGGTGGGTCCAGAATATAAAAAAATGTAAAGCATTATAATGGTTCACATAACCGTTATAACGTTTATTTTTTATTCATATAACTTGTTTAGTCCCACCATCTACACTGAGAAATTTTTGTAGGGTATACATATGGTCACTGCTCATCATCTTCCAGTGGCACTTGCGAGAGGCCTCGGAACTAGAGTGACCTGAGGCCTCTTCCAAGAGTCACCAATGAATAAAATTTTGATAACTATTACAATGATTCAACCAACCATTATAATGGTTCATGGACTCTAACAAAGTGGGTCTAGGAGAATACTGATTGAAAGAAGCATTACAATGCTTCACTCAAGCGTCACAACGCTTCAAGAAAAAAGTTTCAGAAATTATTATTAAAAGGACTATTACGTCACTACGCTTCATCCAAATGTTCAACGCTTCATAAAAATATTAAAACGCTTTATTAAGTTTTATAAATATTTATTATTTTTCAGACAAAATTAATTTTCTGACTATTTTAAATTCTTCTTCTAAAAGACATTATAATAGACACCTCTTTAAGTTCTCAATCTTTATAACTGAGCCACATTTTCACAAAAACTTCTCATCTTTAAAACCTCTCTTGTAAAAATCATATTGTCTTCTTCTTTCTTTCTTTAAGTAAAGACTTCTCACAATGACTTTTCCTAATGTTCCATGTCTTTTTCAATTCAATCTTTTTCTCACTCTCTTTATGTTAATGACCCCTAAACTTTCTTACTCCAAAAAGTAGAGGAAAATAAATGACAATCCAGGAAAATCTTCAGCGCCTATTAGTGACCTCTACTTCTATCCAGGAGTAAGATATTCCTTAGATCTCAACCTCAACTATCAAAACCCTCCTCCTTCTCAAAAAAATTCTCACTTTTCTCAAGGAAATCTTCCTCCTCCTTCTCAAGAAAATCCTCCACAAGAATCACAAATAGTGATAGCACAAGGGTCATCCTCACAAACACCAAATCAATTATCTCAACCACCTCAACCTCTTGTGCAGCAAAAGTTCACAATCAACAACTAATCTTGTTCTTTGGATGGTGTGATCACGCCGGATGGTTGGTTTCACATAACCCCCTTGGTTTTTAAGCTGAATGGGCCAAATGATCGCTCCAACAAGTACTACTAGCGAGATGCAACCGCTCAGAGCTTTACAACGAAAATGGCCCGAACAAGCAGATGGAACCTTAAGCAAATACAAAACTTAGTTTGTACTAAGCCATGTTAATGATGATGATATTTATGCTATATTTTTACTGGCCGTGCATAGATTGATTTATCATTTTATCAATAATATTTTGATCCCTAAAGCTACACTCAAAACCAATATGAAGATTAATTTCATTTGCTATCTCCGATACTTTCTCTACATGATACACAATTTTATATTCCTTACATAATTATCAATCATATGAGACATACATTTAGGGTAAAAAAATATGAGTCTACCCTATGAAAATCTAATAACCCGGATTATCTGATTACACAAATGGGATATACCACAAGCAAATCGGGTTGAAAGCAAGAACTTATTTAATGAATTGCCAAACATTGGTTGGGTTAATGATAGATTGAGTGATCTCCCGATTTGGACTCCAAACTTTCAACATCAAGTGAATGCATGGATAAGGGATTTCAATGCAAAGGTAAACCAATACACCGATTCTAATGCCGAACCAAGCCAACAAAATATGGATATTGGTACCGGACCATCTTCTCTACCGCACCCTCAATCGTACATACCAAATTTCACTTTTAACCCAACTTATCTAACTTTTTTTATCCATATGGGGTAACATATTTAACCAATAATATGCAAAATTATCTTGATTATCTTGCCCATTCCATGCATCATCTCCATATGAATCAACAAGCCTACCATCAATAAGAGATATGGAGGCGATCCGTGCTATGCATAGCACCATAGCCCAACTCCTCTCTCTCTCTCTCTCTCTCTATATATATATATATATATATATATATATATATATATATAGCACAGATCGCTTTCGTGCTATGGACTAGTTCTTTATTATCAAAGTATAAATGATCGATCCAACCATACAAGATGATTTTTGTATGAATATCTAGGCATAGCACATAGCCCAACTCTACATTTATATATATATATATATATATATATATATATATATATATATATATATATATCTTATGGTGCTTTACAAAGCAAAAAACAGTTATTGCTTCAGAGTGAGATTTCATATCCCGAGGTCTCAAATGGTCAATCTAAGTTGCTCAATAATTTTTTCATGTCAAAATCTTGTAGAATATTAAATTTCATGATTTTTTTTGTTTTCTAACTATTTTTAAATTATTTTTAAAAACAGTCCTGAAATAGGATATTTTCTTATGTTAAACGGAGCAGTTTTTACAAATAATTTAAAAAATAGTTAAAAGCTCAAAAAATCTTGAAATTTAATATCCTATAAGATTTTGATATGAAAAAATTATTGAGCAACTTAGATTGACCATTTGAAACCTCGGGATATGAAATCTCAACCCGAAGAAATAATATTTTTTTTGCTTTACAAAGCACCATAATGTATATCTCTCTCTCTATATATATAGAGTAAAAATATCGTGAGTTTAACTCAAAAAATATATCAAATCATTTCTAAATTTTAATTTATCATACTTATTAAATTCTTTATATGAAAATCTTTTGGGATACAAAAATTTAGAGTGTTTAGAGCTTTTTAAGTCATGGTTTTTAATTTTTGAAAATCAGCTCTAAAAATAATAATAATATATTAAATACTTGAACATCATTTTAAAAAATTAAAAAGGTGACTTAAAAAGCTCAAAACACTCCATTTTTTTGCATCCCACAAGATTTTCATATAAAGAACTTAATGAGGATGATAAATTAAAATTTGAAGATAATTTCATATACTTTTTGAGTTAATCTCACAGTATCTTTACTCTATATATATGTATATATATATAGAGAGAGAGAGATTGATGCATTATGGTGCTTTGCAAAGCAAAAAATATTGATTGCTTTGGGTGAGATTTCATATCTCGAGATTTCAAATGAGCAATTTAAATTTCTCAATAATTTCTTTATATCAAAATCTTTTGTGATATTATATTTAATTATTTTTTGAGCTTTCTAGCTATTTTTTAAATCAGATTTGTTTAACACGAGAAAATAATCTATTTCATGACAATTTTTTAAAATAATTAAAAAGATAGCTACAAAGTTAAAAAAAATCATGAAATTTAATATCCCATAAAATTTTGACATGAAGAAATTATTGAGTAACTTAGATTGATCATAATTGATCATATGTCATATATATATATATATATATAGAGAGAGAGAGAGAGAGAGAGAGAATTTGGCTATGGTACTATGCATAGCACAGATCGTTCTCATGTTATGGATTATTTTTTCATTCTAAAAGTCTAAATGATCAATCTGAACCACTCAAAATAATTTATATATATAAAAACTATTTTGGAGCCAAATTTATTTTATTTTTATTTTTTTAAGATAGTTTGAATATCACCTTTTTTGAGCGGCTCATAATAATCAAAACAAAGTGATTCTCAAACTATCTTAAAAAAATAATAAAAAATTTTAAACAAACATAAAATTTGGTCATCAACTAATTTTTCATATATAAATCATTTTAACCGGTTCGGAATGATCATTTATACTTTGAGAACGAAAAAATGATCCATAATACGGAAACGATCTGTGCTATGCATAGCACCATAGCCCAACTCTCACTCTCTCTCCGTCTCTCTCTGTATATATATTGTGCATCTAATCCACAAAACATATTTGTGTATTTTTCAAGAGCTCAAGAAGTTGAAGGTTTAGAAATTATCTTCGTGCATTTTTATCATTGTTTTACCGTATTGTTTTACATTACATAAATTTTATGAATTTGTTACGTCACGCATCCACTCACCTACGTAGTAAATCAGTTTCAAATGGTTTACTTTTAATATCTTACAATTTTGATAATTTTTTTAAACACTTCTTAGCTTTATTTAAATTCCTATAAGAACTTCATGATTGATCAATTCGAACTTTTTAACTGTTTTTATTATTAATGCAAGTTGGAGGAGGCATTATTAATTACTTTGTTTTCGGAGTACTGGCTCATTTGTTGGTCAGCTAAAAGAACTGAGATCACCTTTTTTTTTAATTAACTCCGTAAGATAAATATATGTATCCTCTATTTACTATATTTTATATGTCAGCACGAGATTGTACGTAGAGCGCTTCAAATGAAAACTCCATATTTTCTTGTGAGATTTATTTTTGAATCTCCACGGTAAGAAATTTGTCACTATATTCAGTCTATAAATTATTCTGATTAATTATCAACTACTACAGAGTGACATATGCAATGATATTGAGCAAAACAAAAAAGAATATTTAAAATTGCTTGACTTTTTAAAAAAGAATATCATTACAGGTATCATCATCAAGTACAGGTCACAATTAAGATAAAGATGTTCTGAAAAATGAAAAAAAAAAATAGAGTTCAAGCAGGGGGAAAAGTATTAAACGATGTCCTCACACTTTTTGTTTGTTTATGCATCCAATGCTTGGCAAGGGGGGTCTCCCAGGTCAAAAGGGAACCTGCTTCCGAATCCCTAATTGAAAACTTGAGCCATAATTTTGGTACCATTTCTTTATTATATGCTTTTGGGAAGTAGCAAACTGAGAAATAAAATAAGCTTATTATGAGAATTCCCATGGTTTAGAAGGATTCGATGTGGAAAATTGGGCGGGTCTAACTGAGACAAATCTAAGACAAGCATGCATTAATTTATCCCCAAAATAACAAATAAAACAAAAATAAAAAGGGAAGTCTTTAATCATCAGCACCATTTCTCTTGATTTTAATTAAAAGCATAACAAATGGGTGTAAAACAGAGGAATACTCAAACGTTATTGCTAACCGTACAATGCGAATTGCAATTAAATTTGAGCATCACAAATTTAATTCAGTGTTAGAAAAAAAAAATATTTTCAATTACTTGTTAATATGGTTTAAAAAATTAATATCAAGCGTTCTATTTTCCGAGTCAAAAGTGCAGAAAAATGGAAATACTGAAACGAGAATTTTCTTGTGAAGAAAAACCCAATTTTGTTGATAACATTTTTTTATACACAGCCGTACCTATACACCGAATATACAATTTATGTTACTATATAGCAATGCAAGAAGAAAGTAGCCGGTGCCCCCCCATACGCCATATACTGCACTGTGAGTATGGCCACATTTGTGGTTGTGACTTGTGACTTGTGACTTGTGAGTGGCGCTTGTTCGTTTTTGCAGCGAATATGTGGATCGGAAACTGCAACATGATAATCCAAACTATTCTCGAGCCCAACGCAACAGCACTAAATGGACTTAAGTTTGTGATTAATTTTATTTTTTCTTTGAGAAAAGTTTGCGATTAATTGGACCGCAGTTCTGCCTTAAAATTCGTACAGGAGCGTAACATCAATTTTCCGTCAGTTTCTAATTTCTATTAATTTTGGACGTCTTTTATATATATATATATTATTTTCAAAAATTAAAAAGAGTGACTTTAAAAATCCCATGAGATTTCAATGTGAAGAATTTAATGAGAGTAATAAATAAAAATAGATATTTGATATATTTTTTTAAGTTAGAATCACGAAGGGCTCTGTGCTCCTAAAAACACTCTAGTTTTACTCAATATTTATATTTAGTTTTCCCTATAAAAAATATTTTCAATAAAATTGTTAGTAATATTTTAATACTATTTGAAAATCAGTCTTTAATTTAGTATTTTACATGTGGTGGCATGTTTAAAATTCGGATCGGTAACTTTATGAAAATTAAATTAAATTGGATGACTTTTCCCATTTCATATTAAAAAAAATAAAATATCAATGTCATATGAAAACTGGTCATGGATATACGATTAGTTACACGGGATTTGTATTACAATTTTTCTATGAGAAGAATAAACATTAGAGGTAATATAAGGTATTAAAGTGATCAGAAAAAGATACTTCAAACCAAATATGATATGATACATGATTGCAAAACTATATATATCATATCGGAATTTAAATCTAATTCCAAGAATTAGTATGTCAAAAGAAATTCTAACTTGTTGCTTCTTTTTATGTTCTAAAGATTTTTAACAACCATCAAAATATTTTTCAATATTGAAGGGCGGAGGGAGGGGTGGATCAGTGGGGGCTGGCACTCCCTAAATTCGCTAACCCTAGAGAGATGTTACATTGATATTTGTTTTTTTTTTCAAATAATTTGTTCATTGGCCTCCTCGAGAATTTCTATGCAACAAAACATTCATGTAGCTATGACAACCAAGTCAATTGCATTTTATTGTAACATAAGTACTCATGAATGAAGAAGGACGTCGAAGAGTTTTTTATTTATTGAATAGTAAAATTTATGAAGAGTTAGACTATGATGTTATGTATAGTTAATAATTAAATTTGTTATGGATTAAAAAATATGAATAAATCATTTTTAAATCTTGATTTATTGATCTCAGTAAAAATTTTATATAAAAATATTGTGGGATATAAATTTTTTTCTATTTTTTGAATCTTTTAAGTATTAATTTAATTTTTTTAAAGATGATTCCATAATAATAAAATATTACATATTTTCTAGGTCATAAAATATGAATACTAAATAATTTTCTTATTTAAAAAATATATTGAATCATAAAATTTTTGAATACTACAGTCTTATGACATTTTAAAGACATAATTACTTTATATAAAGTAATATTTGTTACAATATTTCATGAAAAATGTGTGAATATTTTCTGCAAAATACTTAATCGTAATATAATA
Organism: Schoenoplectus triqueter; assembly: GCA_964058805.1. Lineage (NCBI taxonomy): Eukaryota > Viridiplantae > Streptophyta > Magnoliopsida > Poales > Cyperaceae > Schoenoplectus > Schoenoplectus triqueter. The sequence continues at coordinate 8,710 of CAXKVV010001089.1, read as the reverse complement.
TTTTTTAATTAGACGTCCAAGAGTTTTTTTTTTAAATTTTCTGATTTTTTCGATGAAACTGTTTCACGAAAATAGATTTCAAAGGGCAATCGTACTGTTTTTTTGACCTCTTTTAGTTGAAATGAACGTCTAAAATTCTTTATATATTAATCAAAATATAAAAGATATATTACATATTACATTTTTAAGATAAGTAAAAGATAGTTAATTCAGATATTCAAAATTTTCATGTACTCTAAGTTAAAAAATAACTCGGTTAATTTAATATCTAGGGTATAAATTACTATCTTCATTTTATTTATTTATTTATTTATATATATAAGAATATAAACAATAAATTATCCATAAAAAAATGATTAATACACCGTACGATGAAAAACCTATTAGCGATACTGTCTCCATTTATCAAGCAATTTAGTTTATTTAAAACACTGCCCTAGCCTCACTACTCACAATCTCAGCCCCTCCGCCCAGTGCATATACATTTTTTTGCTGTTCCTGTGACTGATAACCTAACAACAACTATACTTCGGCGTCCCATATTCAAATTATAGTTCTGCCCCTCCCATTGTGGACTGAATTTAAAAAAATTTAAGTAGCTTTAGGACTGTTGGCTATCGTTCTACAATTGGCTGCACAGCATATGAATCACACAGGTAATTTAGCATTTCAAAGTTGAGTTGAAAGTGTACGGCCCAAAAACGAGTTGAGCCGAGTTAACGAGTTAACTAATATTACAATAGAATTAGACTTTACTAACACCAATTCACTAATGGTTTTTAGTGAAAACCGTTATTAATATTAGGCGGTGATATTTTGAAAAATAAGTTTAACTATTTTCTAACGATTTAGAAGAAAAAACGTTACAAAAATATGTCAAAAAGTATAAAAAAATTGTCGGACAATCTTTGCTAACGGTTTCTTATAAAAAACCGTAAGGAAAGATTTTTTGCGCTGAGTTTTGCTAACAGTTTCTTATAAAAAAACTGTTAGGAAAGGTTTTTGCACTGAGTTTTGCTAACGGCTCATTAACGGCTTGATCCATTAACGAACGAGCCAATAACGAGTCGATCCCGAACGAACAAATAACGAGTCGATCTCAAGTGATTCACGAGCGAGCCAATTTTTTTTGTTAGTCCTAATTTTGTGTTTCTATGGCAACATCATCCATACGACTTGATGCGCGTTAAATCTCAATCAACTATCGGCTACCCGCTAGTTGTATTCCATTCTAAACAGAGAAACACTTGCACACACAAATAATTAAACTACGCAATAAGTAGAACAAACCTCGCGAGGCCGTCTGATAATTAATAGAATCATTGGTCGACCCTCGACATGCGCGAGGAAATTGAATGCGAGCCCACCGTGAGATTGGAATACATTTTCAGGATATTTACATCAGAAAAGAAGAAAATAAATAGAAACAAAAAGTAAAACCACAATACACAACAGGAAAATTTTAGTTTATCGAATTCCAGCAATAGACTGCTAAAAAATCAATCTATCATTTTTAAATATACAAATATTTTAACAAGGTATAAGCATTTCATTAATTATTCATAATTCATAATGCATTTGCTGCCATTTCAAATTTGATTCTTTATGTCCTATCACTACACCACAAATAGGCTTTTACAGCGGTTATTTCCCCCAGTTAGCAGCGGTTGTACAACCGCTGTTATTGGGAGAGCTGCAAAGTTTAACAGCGGTTTTGTTGAAAACCGCTGCAAATTGTTTACAGCGGTTCTTATATAACAACCGCTGCAAAATACCATTTACAGCGGTTTTTAACTAAAAACCGCTGTAAACATCACCTTTTACAGCGGTTTTTACCTTAAAAACCGCTGTAAAATTATATTTGCAGCGGTTTTTTCATAAAAACCGCTGTAAATTTTTTTAAAATTCGTTTGCAGCGGTTTCTTCGTAAAAACCGCTGTAAAACTATTTTTTTAATTGTTTCTTTTTATTTCTGTGACTAGCCCATATATGCTAGCCATATATAATATTTTCATCACATGCATTTTCACAAAAACAATAAATAACTACATTTAATTACTAATTAACTACATCTAATTAACTAATTTATCTAATATACATACATAATACAACAAAATATAACATATATTTACAAAATATTAAAACTTGATAAAAAATGTCAAAACAAGGCGAGGCGGGGAAGCGGCGCGGTGAGGCGAGGCGGGGCAGCGACGCGGCGGGGCGCGGCACGGGCAGCGGCGGGGCGAGGCACGGCAGCGGCGGGGCGAGGCGAGGCAGCGGCGCGAGGCGGGGGCGAGGCGACGGCGCGAGGCGGGGGCGAGGCGACGGCGCGAGGCGAGGCAGCGGCGCGAGGCGGGGCGAGGCGGCGGCACGAGGCAGGGGCGAGGCGTGGCAGCGGCGAGGCGGGGGCGAGGCAACGGGGCGAGGCGGGGCGGGGCGCGAGGCGGGGCGGGGCGGGGCGAGGCGAGGCGAGACGAGGCGAGGCGAGACGAGGCGAGGCGAGTCGAGGTGATGCAGTGACTAGGTTTTCCACATTAATGGAGCTGTGGGAAAGGGGGAAAGGTTTGGATCCCGTGAGAAAAGATCTTTTCTAAAATAAAAATTAATTTACAGCGGTTTTCAGTTGAAAACCGCTGTAAATGGGTTTACAGCGGTTGTTAAAAGAAAACCGCTGCTAAGTTTACAGCGGTTGTTAGCTAAAAACCGCTGTAAAACCCATTTACAACGGTTTTTAGCTAACAACCGCTGTAAACTTAGCAGCGGTTTTCTTTTAACAACCGCTGTAAACCCATTTACAGCGGTTTTTAACTGAAAACCGCTGTAAATGGTGCGCTGCAAAAGGAGTTTTCTGGCGTAGTGTATTTTATCGTAACAACAAAAATATAGTTACTTCAAAAATTCAAATTGATAAATTATTTTATTTAAACATGAAAATTGACAAACATTATAAAGTTTTCAAAATAACCTATTAATTTAAAATTGAAATCAAAGCCGAAAATTATAACAATAAAATTTATTTTTCTGTTTGGATTATTTCTGTAACTATGATTTTTTTTATAAAGATAAATAAAGCATACAGAATTCAAGAAAAAAAATAAATAGAAAATATATTATGTAGTAAAAATAATTATTCAGTTTCTATCCAAAATAATTTCATGGTGCATGCGGTTACGGAGTTCGCATTCTGTCGGCCGTGCATTATCTGTTTTAAAGTCGTTAACTCGCGGTTCATCTTTTGCCTACAAAATTATTTACAATTCTAATCGGACGGTCAGAATCACGGAGGCGGGAGGTACATAGGATTTTGAATAAAAAGTTAATTTAAAGTTCTATGGAGCCGTTAATTTTGCATCGATATTTATATTTTTAATAAATTCTAAATTTAAAATTCATATCTTCAATAATTATTATGAATCACGATGTAAAATCAACGACCAAGATAAAATCACTTTCCTTCTTCTGCTCATAATGTTAGTAGTTACTTGCTAGACAGACTTTGAACTAATTTTTTGATTCAAAACCCGTTATACCTCCCATCTTTCCAGAATCACACGTGCCTAACACTTTACAACAATGAAGTACCCCCAGAATCCGGATATTCAAGAAACGAACTTGTCTCTTATGAGTTCTGATCACACAGCCTATGGAAAAAGTTATTGCTTAATTGCATCGCAAAAATGAGTTAAACAATATGTCCACAGATTTTTTTTGTAAATAAAATAAAAAAAAAATAGAAAAATGGTATGGGCACCTTGATTTGTTGCATCTCTAACCTGGACCGAGTTTCAAATTCGGTCTAGAAAGGCTGGGGCCGAGTTTGAAACTCGATGCAGAATTTTTTTCTTCTATTTATTTATTTATTATTTTTAATAGATTTTAATAATTTATTTAGTTTATTTATTATGTTTAAATATTTATTTTTAAATTTAGCTCAATTTAAAATATTTATTTAATTATCTTGTTATGTGTAATTATGTAATTATATTAATTAAGGGCCCGAATTTGTTTTTAATAAGTTTTATTAGTTTATTTATTATATTTAAAATATTTATTTTTTGGTTTATTTTTTTTAATGTTTATCTAATCATTTTGTTATGTGAAATAATAATAAAAGACATAATATTATAATAATTAAAATATAATTTTAAAAATTACAACAATAAAAAAAATAAATTATTCTCACAATTATAATAATAAAATATTAACACTGAGTACGTTAGTCCATATTATCACTATAACAAAAATGACCTTAGATAACACTCATTTAATAACTGTTATATATCAAATCCATTGCTAAATGGTTATGTTGTTTTTTTGGGTCTGACATTTGCTATTTTGCTCTCATCAATAATATTTGTAGAGGTGGCAATCGGGCGGGTCGGGTCGGGTTCGGGTTCGGGTCGGGTGGGTCGGGTCAGTTTGACTTTCTGGAAGAAATCAGGTCGGGCCGAGTCGGGTCAGGGTCGGGTCGAGTCGGGTCAATTTATATGTTGTGTTTTTTCAGATCGTTGATAGATTTCGATTGGATTGAAAGCCATTTGATCTCGGGTCGGGTCGGGTCAGGTCGGGTTCGGGTCGGGTCGGGTCAGTTTGACTTTCTTAAAAAATCGGGTCGGGTCCGGGCGGGTCGGGCGGGTTTGTCGGGTCGGGTCAGGTTCCGCCACCTCTAAATATTTGCTACCACGGATTGCCTATCTCATCGTTCGTTCATCCCAATCCAATGACTCAAAAATCAAAATTCAAAAACTAAAATCTCACGGATTATCAACCCCTTTTCATCTGTTTTTATATATATAAGAGAGGTGAGAGAGGCAGGGAGAGAAAAAAGAAAAGAAAATTGAAATTCGACCATCTCAAATTCAAACGGCCATAATTTTTTATAGGAAACTCTGATTGAGGCGTCTACACAGCCACAGAAAGCTTACAACGAGATCTACAAGGTTAACGACCAAAAAACATCGTCTTGATCCTAAAAAAACACATTTGAAGTTTTAACTTTTATTTATTTTATTTCTTTCTTTGCATTTTTTTCATAGAAATTGTATAATTTTTTATATTATTACATGAGCATGATATATGTATATATTATTAAGTAAATATTTTTTATTAGATGAATAACTATATATTTATATTAATTATTGATTGAATGAATAATATTAATAATATTTATTCTTATCTAATCAATTTGATTCTATTCATTGTTGACTCCATATATCAATATGACTTCATAAAGAACGCTATAGCTATTTTTAAAAAAAAAAAATTACCATTAACAATGATTTTTAACTAATAACCGTTGTTAAAGAGTTCTTTAGAAAAAATATTAATTAAAAACCATTGTTAAAGATTTCTTTAGCAATTATCTTTAGCAATGATTATTAGTTAAAAAACATTGTTATATTTAAAAAATAAGTTAAATTAAAAAATAAATATTTAAACATAATAAACAAACTAAATAAACTATTTCGATCCCAACCTTCTTGAACCGAATTTGAAACTCGTTCAAAACTAATAGTGTAACAAACAAATGTGCTCATACTATTTTCTATTTTTTTTATATTTTATTTATCAAAAAAAATCTGATATGTCTAGATAGGTACGACGCATGTACCTACATGGATAGGAGAAGAATAGCCGAATAGGCAGCTTGGTAGACTAGCTGACCGGACATCTTTCAATAGATTCCGGCATGGAATGAACTGACGAATAAGAAATAAAATATATAAATATAAAGAATGATATATTTCATTATGCATTAGGCAAGAGACCCCACATACAATCTACATAAATATAGTTAAGGGTTTTTCTAGTGGTATGATCGTGGATTCATCAGTTTATAATTAATTATACATAGGTACTTACATACATAAACTGAATTTCACTATTTTGTGCAGGTTTTGCGAGATAAAGAATATTCCATTACTTACAGAACTACCCCTGCTTTTATATACCTAGATATTTCAATTCTTGGTTCAAAACACATTACTTTTGTACATAATTCGTATTAATAATTTGAGGGCTAAAATTGCTTCCTAATTCTGTATATTAATTGTTAATAGGATCAAAATTACATAGAACATAATTGATATAACAGAGAGAAAATAAATAAAAATAACAAGCTTCATAACCATTTTCTCTTGAACCCGACTAGATAGATATATATTAAACCATTTTGATGGACTCTTCATAGATAATACAATACGGGCCAGGTAAGCCAGAAAATATTTTTGGGGGGAGGGCAAAATTTTAATATGTATGTTTATATTATTATCTATTATATAAATTTTGAATAACTAAAATTAGTATATGCCACAAAAATGGCACTATCAGACAAAAATAGTTTATTATATATATAAGGTTTACACTCAATTATATAAAATCTCATAATGCACTCTCACAAAAAAAAATTAGAACCGGTTATATAAAGGATTAGCACCGATTATACAACCGGTTGTAAAACTATTCGATGCTAAACGTTTTAAAAACAACACTAAAAAAAGGTGCTAGATGGGATATTTAAATCCGGTTATTTGAATAATCGTTTCTAAACTCTAACCTTTATAGTTATTTTTTGGCTCATAATCGACGCTAAAAATATTTCTTTAGAGTCAGTTATGAGCCAAAAATCGGCTCTCAAGGTTAGAGTTTAGAAGACTTTTTATTTTAAAAGCCGGCTTTAATTCAATTCTCCAATTAGAAGTTTATTTTTTCCAAAAAAACTGACTTTAATTCAATTCTTCAATAGTTAGGGTTGAGAAATGATTTTTGAAGAAAATAGGTTTTAGTTCAAATAACAAACATTTTAGAATTTGTTTTCTTCAAAAACTGATTTTAAATTAAATAGTATTATTTTCAATTTTAATTATTTTATAATAGAAACTAATATTTCTGAGTTGTTATTTTATTTTTTTGAATTGGTTTCTCTAAATTTTGATTAAATAGTTTCAATCATCACCATTAACTAATAAAATATATTTCATTAATAAAATAATTACATATAATTTATTTTAATGGTAATAATGTATAGATAAAAATAAAATGATTACATACAATCTATACACAATTTATAATGATTACATACAAATATATACAATCTATACACAATTTATTTTTTATCTATACATAAAATGATTACATAAAAATATATTTCATTAATAAAAACTATAGATTGTATGTAATCATTTTAAAAATTGTGTATAGATAAAAATAAAATGATTACTTAAATCTAAGAAATTTTCTATTTATATACATAATTTCCTATCTATATAATTTTTACGGACAAAACAGAAAAAACTGAACTAAAAACTTCAAATAAACTTCAAATCCATTTTTGAGTTTCAAGATGAGATTTTTTATCCTGGAAATGATGGTAACGATGAAAGCAGTTAACCCTATAGATCTCGTCGTAAGCTTTCCGTGGCCGCATAAGCGCAATCTAATTTTCTATCAAAATTTATGACCGTTTGAAATTATGATGGTCAGATTTCGATTTTAATTTTTCCATTCTTCCCTCTTTCTCTCTCTCAAGATCTCTTTTATATAAGAAATAGGAGGATGAAGAGTGATAGTCCATGGGATTTAAATTTTTGAATTTTGATGTTTAGATCATCGGATTGGGATGAACGAACGGTTAGATTAAAAAATATAGCAATCAGTGGGAGTAAAATGCTGAAATTATATTGGTTGATCCAATTATGTCAGAGAATTTTTTTAGAGCCGATTCTAAAAGTTTCAGAGCTGATTTTTTGCATTAAATTTTTTTAAATAAAAATTAAATGTTTAGAACCATATAAATTAAAAAATCAGTTCTAACTCATTATTTAGAATTAGGTTTTAATAAACCCAACTTTTAATTAAATTTAAGAATTAGAATCAGTTATAATATAAATCAATTCTATTAATTATTTTGAATCAATTTTTATTAAAACCATTGAATTAAAGCTGGTCCTAATTCATAAATTGAATTAGAGTTGGTTTTAATAAAACTAGTTCTAATTCATAAAACTGAATTTGAATCGATTTTAATAAAAATACGTTTTAATTAGATTTTAGTTAATATGAATTAGAATCAATTTTAATAAAAACCGATTTTAATTAAGTTTTATGAATATGAACTGATTTTTATTAGAACCGCCTCTATTAATTATTTCGAATAAAAATAGGCTTTGATTAAGTTTTTTTGAATTAGAATAGGCTTTGATTAAGTTTTATATTTGGTTTTTAAAATGTTTAGAGCAGATTTTACAAAAAGTTATGCCAAAATAGATTGGTTAGAGTCAAATTTATAAAAAAAAATGGTGCTAAAATAGTTTGGTTAGAGTCAGTTTTATAAAAAATGATGCTAAAATAGTTTGGTGAGAGTCGATTTTTATAAAAAACAGTTCTAAAATAGTTTGGTTAGAGCGGATTTATAAAATTGAGTGCTAAAATAGAGCTTCAATATTGATTATCTTGAAAATTGATTCTTACTCTCATCTACCAACGATACTGTTATCATTAGAACCAACTATTTTTTAAAAATTGGCTCTAAAGTATTTCACTCAAATTATCACACTACCATTCAATCTTTTTAGAATCGATTTTCTATTTCACCAATGCTAAATAAACGGTTCTAAATATTTTTTTTCTAGTAGTGACATTTTAAGAATTTTAGACATCGTTTGATTAATTAAAATCATTACGTGATTCAATGAGATAAACTCATCTTTTT